>NIJG01000383.1:130644-141540 GCA_002201625.1 Euglossa dilemma
ACTAAGTTGAACTAGAGAATGGAAGCTAAAAAGGAATATATATATTTTTTTTTAATATTGGATTTTTATTGATAAGATTGATTCATAAAACTTATCTTAGTCAAAGAAGGGCCTTGAAATAAATGACGAGTCTAACTCGTCATTGTATGTTAAGGGGTTAATATTGTATAATTGGAGCAACCCATGCGCCAAATTGACGAGTCCTGTAAATTTAATGTTAAAAACTTAGTCTAGTAACAATGGGACTCGCTGTTTCCAAAGCTCAAAAGGTCAAAAGTGGTTAAAATTCTGAATCAATTGTAAGAGGCTCGTCGGAATGGCGCAAAGGGTTACTACTCGTGCGATCTTCGGGTAACAACGTTTCGTTTCTGCCAAATTTCTGTCACCAACTGTCCTGGTAACCGCTTAGTCTCTTAAACACTATCAACCCTCACGTTTGGGATTTTTTCCTTTTTCGGGGTTGCTCGTTAGCCCCGAGGAACTAGCGAACATAGATTTATGGCAGTGCTGTTGTCAGCGGTCGATGAGATCCGTTGGACAGTGACCGCTGAGGTCCATCTGTCAGCAACTGACAGGCTAGGTACTTGGGTTATTTTCTTACAATTGTGATTGGTATAATATAGTAACATTGAAACTAGTTATTCCGAGGTCAAAAGTGGTCTAAATTCTCAACCAATGTAAACCAATTGAACGATCATTTCTCCCTTACCACTTTTCCTCAAATATGTGAAAGGATTTGCAGGATGAGTTAACCACGGTACTGATGAAACGGAAGAGTTTGTGCTGAAACACTAGTTCAGAAACAAAGGACAATCATCCGCAGGAACAAAGTCTGCACCTGGGTTAGACTAAAAAGTCTTGCACAGACAGAGGATGCATTTACAGTGTTCAGATAATACTATTTCACGCTGTGTTTCCATCCTGCGAAGATGTTTTACCTGATACCATATATATGTAGCGACCATCTCCCCATATCGTCTTGCTGTAATTCTATCCTCGTCATCTGCATTCTGTCTAGCAACTCGTGTGATAGCTAGGGTCTCAGCAATTAGGGATCTTGCTAGCTAACATGTGAAAATTCACGCTTTGGCACGAGCATTGTCCAAAATATTGCGATATGTAATTTAGATATAGACTCGTCACGAGCAACTACGAGACTTGGAATTGCCTTGGAATTGGAAAGCTAGGAGCTCGCCTGTTCGACTGTGCCAAAAGTGATATTTTATTCTTTTTTTATACGTTTAACCCATTTGCATCATTAAGCGGAGTAATCCGCACTCGATAACTGTTGATTACCTATTTTAAATTTATTTATCACACAACTATGTAATCGAATAAGTATTCATACTATAGCATCACGTAGAATAATGCTCTTTTAATATATATACAATTTCGGGATCAAATATAAGTAAGAGTTCGTTCGTTACACTTAATTTCATTCAGTCTTGGAAGACTCTCTTCAGAGCGATGATGCAAATGGGTTAATGCGCCAATATCGTTACGAAATAAATGAACGCTATCCTTATATACTACTTTATTTCTCTTTATTAACCCTTTGCACTCGATTTAATCATATTCTAAAGATGTTAATTAATATATCAAATTTAAAATTACCCAACGATGCTTGGAATGTCGAAGTAAAATAACTGTACGTCTTAATTTCTATACGATTTCTTATTCGCCGTTTTAAAAATATCGGCGACTTTATGGCAGAAGACTTTCGAATTGCTATGTTTCTGTAACGGAAAAAATCGCCGAGAAAATATCGTTCTCGTGAAATAAATACACTTATCTGTTAGGTTTTCGGCGTTTTGGCCTTTAAACGAATGAGACACAGACGTATTTGATAACTCATAAATATAAACAGAAAAGAACCAAAACGTATAAATGATTTAGAAATAAAAATTTAAACTATATCGATAAGTGCAACACTGACGACTTTAGAATTAAACTTAATCTACCGTGTTTATCGCTTTAAGATAATACACACCTAAGAACTATCTTAAATTAGAAAGCATGTATGCTTATGCATAGAAAGGCAGGAAAACTATACGGCTATATTTTATTTCTCTGTTTTTGAATGGGAGAGTCATCGACATTAAGTCATACTTAATTTATCGATCAAGTTCAAGTTTAACCATCGAGTATAACGCTAAATCCATCACAGACTAAATGAGCTTTCGATTAAAAACTCGTATTTCTTTGTTTTGTCAGTTTCTTCGTTCAATTTTCCATCCACGGTTTATTCAACCGTGGTAAATTTAGTAACAAAGTGTATCGATATGTCGAGCCAGGATTTCTAATTCGTCATAAAAACTTAGCCCATTAATTAAATCCTTGAGCGTTCATTTTCGCCCGACTAATTCGTCGGAGTAAACGCGTATTGACACACGCTGGAATGCTTGGAAACGTTACACGCGATATCCTGAAACGGTAACGAATTTTTTTTTTTCCGCCATATAGAATATCCAAGAGAGACGTTATTACGCTGCCTTAAGTAGTAGCCGGCTTTGTCAAGCACTGACAGTAATCGCCGATGCGTGTCATGCGATAATTTCGAGCCGATAATGTTAAACGACAGAGCGGCAAAGAAATCCGTATCGATCTACTTTAATAACTCTTTTCCGTGTACAAATGCGCGTTGGACACAAATAAGCCTCTCGTATTGGTCGACAGATCCACGACCTACTACTATGCGTTGCTCATTTCAAGTCCGCTGAGAAAAATGTAGAATCGAATTCCCACAAACCCTTACCAACCTACCAAATCTAACGCGATGGTAGAATTAGAGTGAATCCTTTTCCTTTATTGGTAGAAACGACCCCTTTCTATTAACCTGATCTTATGGCATCGTGTGATAAAGAAAGCGAACGAAACTTAAAGAAAAAGCGAGACAGATGTCAGAAATATTAGGTTGGTGCATATGAAATGTCGGATTTTTTTACACGCGAACGTTTGTCTTCCTGTTTTCGTTATACTTTTGGTTTTGGCATAACCTCGTTTATAGTCGTACTGTCCATTGCCAGAGTCACATTTCAACAAAGGAGATTTTCTCGAAAGTGTTCCCTTTTGTTATTTCATTTGAATTTTCTACCGATATGAATCTAAACGATATTCGTATAATTTTTTTGTACGAGTATAAACTTGGTAATAATGCTGCAAAAGCTGCACGCAACATAAACCAAGCGTTTGGGGAGAATACAGTTAATGATCGAAAAGTGCAGCGTTGGTTTGAAAAATTTAGGTCCGGTGATTTTTCACTACAAAATGATCCGCGTGGGAGACCCAAAACGTCTGTGAAAAATGATGATCCGAAGGCATTGGTGGAAGCGGATCCAACTGTATCCACGAGGGAACAGGCTACCAGGATGAAAATTGACCATACAACAATATTGCGACATCTTTCTGAAATTGACAAGGTGAAGAAAATGGATAAGTGGGTACCGCACGAACTAACTGAGCGAAATAAGCTGGATCGGTTGAACGTATGCTCATCGTTACTATCCCGATTTCATCGAGAGCCATTGAAATATGAAGTTTTGCAGCACCCAGCCTATTCACCGGATCTCTCGCCAACCGACTTTCATTTTTTTAAACATTTAGAACTGTTTTTACGAGCTAAACAGTATGAAAATGAAGACAGTTTGAAAAATTCGATATCAGAGTTTATTGATTCTAAAGATCAGAATTTTTTTAAGACAGGCATCTATGCTTTAAAGTCTCGTTGGGAAAAGTGTATTGAAGCGAATGTAGCATATTTTGATTGAATAAACAGCTTTTGAGAAAAGATATGTAGTTTTATATATTCACTTAAAAATCCGACATTTCATATGCACCAACCTAATAGATGCAAGAGCGTAGACTTATCCCGAAGGCATTAACTTTATTTAACTTTAATAATTTTATAATTATATTTAACTATTCGTATATTTCATAGATATCTAATATGTGCTCGATATTTATGAAATATAATTGAAAATAATCATGGGTTGTTCGTGCAGTATTACTCTCATTCTCAGGATTACAATGTATTATTCGAATATAAAAATTTTGCGGATATCTTACTTCTATGTTGACCCTTTTAGTGCCGAGCAAAAACGGGTTAGTTGACAGTTAATTGAGAATAGAGTTGAGAGTTGGAATAGAGTTGTCAGTGGAGAGTTGAGTGAGTTGAAGGCAGTCGGGAAGAGCTAGTTACTTAGTGTTAGAGTCATTAGTTGTAAAGAGTTGTAAACAGTGAGTTGCGAATCGAGTTGTAAAAGTAGATCCATATTGAGAACTAATTCATATCTCTAACCATCAGTCGCACATTCTTACAATTTATTCAACAAATTACCATCATCTATTCAATCCCACTATTCTACATATTTAACATAATATTATGGGAATAACGAGCGAACTTATGGGTCGTAGGAAAGAAAATATTAACCCTTTTAGTATCGAGCAAAAAACGGCGCCTATGCCAAGATAATTGGACGATTTTGACGAATTTATTAAGGTTTGGGAAGAAGCTCATAAAAACTATACCAAGAATGATATTTAAAAAATTCAAAATGCATGAATTATTACGGAAAAAAGGAAGAATAATTTAATGCCAATTGTATTTCAATAGTTACTGAAGATTATACGAATAACATCAATATAAAACAAGATGAAAAACATAGAAACAAGTTTCTCTTCTATAAAGAATGTTTGCACATAAGAATAATAATCGTTTGATCTCAGTTTTATGTAGATCACGTAGTATGAAGTATAATTAGTTTATTTTTAATAAAACAACCAATATTAGTTCTAAAAACGAAAGGATAACTCCATGATGCACGGCAAGCGTCTATCAACATCTTCTTTACTTGGTTTTAATGCATCAATAAATTGATCTAATTCTGCGTCATCCATATCCGTAACGGGGTGTAGTTTCAGCAAAAAAATTGACAAAATTCTTTGTTACTAGTTGTAATTGTATCAGAAAGGTGACGGTTTTTCAATACTAACTACTAAGAAATGCTTTTTAGAAAGGCCAAGGAAAGACTATAAGGAAGATTTTAGTCTCGCAGCGTCGATGCAGGGTGTGACACAGACTTCTCTGGTAACTATCGCAAACATATCATGTTTACAGTCCCAAGAAACTATCTTCTCTTGATATTCTACTTTATGGCTCCAGCGTATACAAAGCACGAGCATCAAACAGCATAGAATATAACAAAGAATTAAACCCAAAAACAATTCTTTAAATTCTTTCGCAATGAAATTAGACCGTTTATAACGTTTTATAAATTTATTTCGAGATAGAGCTTTCTCTGAATGCGAAGAATAAAAAAAGTATCATCGCAAGGATATATCATCATTGGCACTTTTGACAAGTATATCGAAGAACGATATATCGATATATCGCACTAAAAGGGTTAATCCTTTGCAGACGAGAAACGAAGCTAACGATACATCGAGTATACACTAAATAATAAAAAATAACAAATCGTAGGAAATTCTCTAAATTAAGAAATATCTACGACATCGATGACAACGCTAAAATTATTTTTCGCTATATTCCAAACAGCCTTTCTTGTACAAAATAAAAAGATTTCCATGTATGTTATGACATTTTTCCCCGANTTAATATCGATGTTTACAAAATGATTAAATGGCGATTGAGGTTCGCCTCTCGAGTGCAAATGGTTAACACGTTGAGCCCAGCGTCGGTACCTAGAGACTGACAGTGAACTTTTCGTTTAGACGGTGTTAGAGAATGCATGAGATTGATAATATATTTTTCATTTGAGTGACGACGGATCTTGAGACCTGCAGTATCAAAATTAAAAAATGAATGTTGTAAATATTACATTGTACAATGCATCTAACAAAAAGTTCGAAAGCTAATTTTCTGTACCATTATACGATCTTTTTCAACGAGCTATCATTTTCATACCCCAAACAGATAGATCGGCGCTGTGTGTCGTGCTTAACGTGTTAACATATGAAGTTACCGAACCTGAAGAAAGCGATTTCGACAGTGTGCTAGAAGAGTGGGGACTAACGAGTGAAATACCCCCATCGCCACTCGACCAAAACACGGGACTTGAAACGAGGAACGCATAGTACACGGAAACCACGCAACCGTATCAAACCTCGTCATTCGTAATACGCGCGACGGCTATCCATCTAGCGGCCCGCGGCCGAACTACGTCGTCTGCCTAAACTAGCACGCATCGGCGGTCTCCGCTATTATCCACACGGACATGTTCGCGGATACGAGCTCGCTCGCGGTATTTTCCGGCCTCGGCCGTTTCCGAGCTCCCGAGTGTTACGAACGAGCGTACACAAAGGGCAAGAAGCGGGAAACAGACGTGCAAAGGAGCGGAGGAATGTTACTCGGTGAAAATACGATGTACCGGTGGTAGCGGCGTTCCGAGCAGCGAGCATTGTTTTCGCATTCCGGGAAAAATCGTGGCCAGACGATCTAAGAGAGAAGGAAAGACGCGGGCATTCCGACGATATAACGACCCGTACACGAAGATGTAAGTTTGCGAAGAGAATCGAGAGTGCATAATGCGTCGGTGCCGTGGGTCTACATAGGTCTCCACGGCAGCTAAGAGGCTCTCCTCACGCGAGCGTGTTTACATAAGATGGGCCAGGCCCGTCGTTATTGCATACTCCCGCCACAGGTTGGTATCCTTTACACACACGCGCGACTGTTTTGTGCACGTACCGAGCGTGCGACTGTGGGCTACCGAGGGGAATGGCAGCTAAGTAGCGATGGACGCGAGCAGCACCCCCATTTCGGGCCACTTTTCCATGCAAATTTCACGCTGGACTACATGTCCCAAACGATTAACCGGGCAACCGAATCGGAATGCGTTATAAGGGTTCGAGAAATTTTATCCTGCTTCGAGGGAACATTCGGAATGTGTCTATTCAGGAAACTCGACCGGGGCAGGGGATTCTATTGTTGTCGAGGTTAGGTATTTTTCGCGAGGTTATTAAGCTTTGGAAATTTTTCTCTTTGTTCCCTCAAGTTGGCATTGCTTTGTCTGTATTTTGGAATGGGCGAGGTTTATATTGGAAGAGAAGTTATGCGTGTAGAATAGTATAATTAATTGATCAAATTTTCCCGAGGTTATTAAGCTTTGGAAATTTTTCTTTTTGTTCGTTCCAGTTGGCATTGCTTTGTTTGTATTTTCAAACGGGCGAGGTTTAGGTTGGTAGAGAGGTTATGTGTAATGTTTCAGTGATCGTATGGTACAATTGATTGATAAAATCTTGGGAAATTTTATCGAGAAATTTAATTATTCATATAGTTTGAGTGTGTGAGTAGGAATAAGTTAATCTTTTGCACTCGAGAGGTGACTGTCGGTCAGCATAAAATTTTGAAGACCTATATTGATTAATATATCAAATTTAATATAACAATATGCCAGACATCGAACTCAATTAATTTTATGTTTTAATTGTTATACGATTCTTTATTTACCACTCAAAAAAATAACGTCATTTTTATAGCAGATAATCTGTAAATTTCTACTTTTCTGTATCTAAAAAATCGTCGAGTGCATAGAGTTAAACTATATTTATTTAGGACATTAAAGTCTAAAGTATAATTCAAATATTTTACCGATTAACATGAATTAATTAAATATTGTTGCTAAAATCAAAACAGGTAACTATAGACAGTTACCATATAAGTAATGTGCATCATACAATATTGGATAATATTATTTAAAATGATGAAATTAAATTTTATATAATTGACTAGCGTATTGATACCTAATTCTTCGATACATTATAATAAATTGAACAAATTCAGATTTTATTTAAATCTCCAAAAATTTAATATTTTTGTAATTTAATAAAAAATAAGTACTCGATATTCTAAACAAATAATTAAATTGCGTGTTAACTATTATATTAATATGCTCTACCGCGATACGTATCTATATTATAGTAAATTCCCTAAATTCAAATTTCATTTACATTTCAAAAGATCTCGCATTTTTGTAATTACATTATTTTTCAAATATTTTTTTTTAATATTCTCCTAATATCATTACAAAATCAGTATTGTAAATAAATAATTAAATTTACGATACATATATAATAAATTATACAACTTCAAATTCTGTTTTGATTTCTAAAAATCTATTATATACGTTATAACTCATATTTTCTATTAATTTCTTATATTTTTTGTAAGAAGTGCATTCATAGAAACGAAATGGTACTTTCAATAATCCAAGTCCCGAAAGAAACAGAAGAAAGAGATATCTCAGTTTAAAAATTCAAACATAGCCAAACATGACAGCGTACAATGCCAGTGAAATAAAAAGGAAAAAGACGACTCGTCATGCAACGCCATGACCGGTTTCCACAACCTACATTTCAATTTCAGTTTCTCCTTGAGAGAACGTCAATTTGGTCGCAACCGGCGACAAAGAGGAATTTTGACAATCGTGAGCCGTTCTTCGACGATCGTTTTCCACGGGAACATTCGGTGAAACGTTGATTTCTCTCGGCAAGGGCGGCAAGAAACGCATAGACACGACGAAATACGAAATTCGAGCGGGGAATCTCAATGAGGATGCGCCTTTACTTCGATCAACCGCAGCCCTGTGTACACGAAGGGCCAACAATTTGCTGACTTTTACGCATAGTTCGGAAGAAAAGGCGAAGAAAAACGAAGGTACAAAGCAGGAAGGAAAAACTGGTCTGAATTATGAATCCGAATTTCTTCGACGAGCCTGATTACGGGGGTTGGAAACGCAAGGCGTACCGAATCCAAAGGAGAGGTCGCTGTCGTCGTGACGCGAATATATCAAGTCCACGAGCGTGTCTCGAATTGGATTTAGAGGTTTCCCTCGTCTGCGGCACGCGGGAGCACGATTTAAATCGAAAGAAAAGGAACAACTTCGGTCCCGTTAGGAACAACAAATTCGAATCATGTACCCTTTGCGATGTTACTCTGTCTTTAAATTTCTATCTACCGCAGTTTTATTGCAAGACAGCGGATGATGGATAGTTCTGTTTTTTGGATCGTTCGTATTACACGAAGATTTCTTTCCTTCTTTCGTTTCTTATAATTTATATTTAATTTTCTGTGAAGCGATTTCAACATGCTAAATATGTATACACGTGTATTTGTATCTTTCAAATTTTTTTTTAATTATTTACCATTACAACGTGTCAATCTATTTGATTTGATTACAGTATTATTATGTGTTTGTTATATTATTTTTTTGTTATTAGTTTAGTTTGTTACTTTATTGTTAATCGTGACTTTTTTCGATTATTTATTAGTCTGTCATTTCTCCAGTTGTTATATTGGTTAGGTGATAGTAAATAATCTGCTTATTGTTTTCTTCGCAACCAAATGAAATATTCTAATTATTTTCGTTGCTTGCTTTGTACATAAAGAAAAATTCCGAGTATGGAGGGTTAACGTAGAATCCTATGAGTAATTGGAAACACGTAATAGAAACATAGTGAAAGTGGAGTACAGGAAGATTATGGTTGAATACAAAAGTAAAAGTGAATAAATTTCAAGTGTGTTTATTTCTCTAACATAATTCTAAATATTCATGTAATATTCAAACGTTTTTTATCAATTCTGTATAAGTAGGATATTAGTCATTTCCTGTCAATCAGGTGTAAACAGTTTTTATAGCATGTACAGAATAGTTTGCAAATTATGTTATTTATATAACATTATTAACATATGAAATCAGTCATGTTATGTAAATGTATTTATGTTAATAGAATATTAAATTTCATTAGAATTTTTAATTTCTTATGAATATAAATAAGAATTTAAAACTTCGTTTTAATGATAATATTACGATATTATGAAATCTTGCAGATCTTTATTGAAAGGATTGGGGAAACAACAAGGAATGTTTCAAGTTTTTCAAGTTTTAGAAGAGAAGATTAATATCTTTCTGGTAAAGAAACAAGATTCATTGAATTTAACTGTATTATTTATAGTCTGAGATTTCTGCTTTGTTTTAGACCAAGAAAGAAACTCTTTTAACTACCTCTAACTATGCTATAGTTTTAACTACCACTGCCAAAATGTACATTTAAAATCACTTAATGAATACTACCCATCCTGTCTTCTAAATATTACTATGATACAATTTTAAATATTTACCACATTCAAATGTTTTCTACGGATCCTTCATTATCAAGATATTAATTATTCTGATTATTTAATTCTTTCCATATTTAGGTATAGATAATTTGTACGGTGTGTCTATTATAGTTTATAGTTATAACAGTGAGTTTCATGAAAATTTTAAATTACTTTCAGATATGGATAGAAATTTGACATCTTCTTTTGATAGTAATATTATTATCATATTATAAAGTCATCTGCAATAGAAGCCCATTTATTGTAACACAAATTTAACCAGTGCTCTATTAATTGATCTTTTACTGATTGCATCCACTTCTGTGGATGTGGACGCCTATTATTTGAACGAGAAATCATAGTCAACAGGGAGAACTAGTGGGTTCCCATTATAATATGAACTCCAATTATATGAACCGTTTGTCCCGTGACAGGTTTAGATAGATGGAGTTTAACCGTGTGCGAAAGTAATGCAGAACCAATCATTGTGATTATCAAGAGAAATTCCCATCTCATTCGGTCACATCGATCTGTGTGGATATTTCTGTATTCTTGAGGCGAGGTGATTTTGTTCTTACAAGTAGTCAGACGTTCATCACGGTTTGATGTGAGCCTGATGTCAGCAAGTATGAATTATGAGCCTGCATGAGTGCATTTGATGTAAGAATGAATACTATATTTCCAGTTTTTGCAAATAATACTATTTTACAAATAACTGTGTCTATAATTGTATATCTGTAAGATAGTAGTATTACCTTAAATATAAAATAATAATAATAATA
>NIJG01000384.1:0-16207 GCA_002201625.1 Euglossa dilemma
TCTCAGAAAAGGTGGTAATGTTCTCCAACATGTTTGACTATCGATTTCCTTATTCTCACATGAAATTAAGGTGCCCGTCACTGAAGTATCCACAAATTTGGTCCCCTGAGCACGATGTTACATTCTGGATACAGCGGCATATGTTCTCGGAAGGTAAGGCCTTCGGTATAAAGTTAGACACTATACCAATACGTAACGTTCTACGACAGTTTGACTGCGAACTTTAATATTCATACCATGAATTACGGTGTCTATTGCCAATACTTTTCAGCGGACTTACTCCCGGAAAACATGGTTTGACTCGTAGAATCATGGAATAGGTGAAGCTATTGACTCAGCATATCGACTCTCAAGGAATGCGGTATCGTTCCGGCACGGTTTGATCCACGACCTAGCAATTCATACATGGAATAAAAGTGCCAGTCACTAAATTGTATACTGATTTGCTCCTATACACACGAAGTTATACTCTTCTTACGATGAGTTAGCTTCAAGGAAGGACAGGCCTTCGGTAACATTTTGACTATATAGCAATAGGTAACATTCTCAAATGGATTGAGGCCCAACTTTAATATAAAATCCGTGAATTAAGGTGTCTATTGGCAATACTGATCAGCGGATTTATTCCAGGATTAGCTGGTTTTACTCTCCGAATCACTGGATTGGTGAAGCTATGGACTTCTCTCATAGAAGTTGGCAACGTCATCGAACGGATTGACCCTCGATCTTCTAATTCCTACATGAAGTTTCGGTGCCCACAGCTAAAATGTATACTATTTTCTTTCTATGAACACGAACTGATCCTCACGATGAAGGTGAGGTTCGCGGAAGATACAGCCCTCGGTAAAACGTTTGTCTTTATAACAATTGCAAACGGTCTCAATCGGTTTGGCGAACTACATTAATATCAAACCGTGATTTAAGGTGTCCATAGGCAATAGTATTAAGCGAATTTACTCCCCGAATACCTAGTCTAACTTTCGGAATTTCAGGATAGCAGATGGTATTGTCTTAGGCGTTCGACACTCAGAGAAAGTTTTAAGGCTCTGGAACGATTTGACCCTCGGTCTTCTTAATTCATGCATGCAATGATGGTGCCCGTCACCATAATGTATAATGATTTGCTTGTGTGACCACGAACTTACATCCTCGATAAAGCTGGTTAGACTTCTCGGAAGGTAAGGCGTCGGTAGAAAGTTTGTCAATAATACAAACTGTTTATGCTACACATGGTTTGACTCTGTACTTTAACATTTATACCGTGATTTATGGTGCCCCTTGCCCATAATCTTCAGCGGATTTATTCCCGGAATACCTGGTTTGAGTCTCGGAGTCATAGAATCCGTGGACTACTGACTTAACTGTGCGGCTGTCAAGATAGGTGGTAACGTTCTCGAACGCTTTGTCACCTGATCTTCTAATTCATGCATGAAATTACAATGCCCGCCACAAAAACGTAAGCTAAATTGAATCTCTGATCGCGTAGTCATACTCTCGATGCAGTGGGCTCTGTCCGTGTAGGGTAAAGTCATCGGTAAAACTTCTGACTTCATACCAATTGGTAACGATCTACAAGAGATGGACCCTGTACCATAATATTCAAACCGTGAATTACGGTGTCCACTGCCAATGTAGTTCAGCGGATACACTCCTACCTTACCTAATGTGACTCTCGGAACCACAGGATAGGGGAAGCTATATACTTAGCTGTTCGAGTCTTAAAGAAGCTGGGATGGTTCTCGAACGGTTTAACTGTCGACTGTTCAATTCATACATGAAAATATGGCGTCCGTCTGGTGAAATCTCAACTAATTTGTTTCCGTTTACACTGAGTAATACACTCGCTGGGGCGGGTTAGGTTCTCGGATGGTATGGTGATTGATATGACGTTTGACTTTTTCCAACATGTTACGTTCTCAAACGGATTCTCACTCTACCTTAATATTTAAACCGTGCATAAAGGTGTCCATAGCCAATAGTGTACAGTTTATTGACTCTCGGATTGCCAGGTTTGACTATCGGAATAGCAGGATAGATGAAGCTATTGACTTAGCCATTCGTCTCTTACAGAAGGTGGCAATTTTCACGAGCGGTTTGACGCTCGATCTTCTAGTTCATACATGAAGTTAACGTGCCCGAGACTGTAATGAATACTAATTCCTTTCTCTGAACCCGAAGTTATACTATCTACACTGCGGTTTATATTTGCGGTGGGTATGGTCTTCTGGAATGCGTTGGACTTTATAAACATTGGTAACGTTGTCAAACGGTTTAACTCTCTACTTTAATATATAAACTGTGAATTGAGGTAGCAATTTACAGTACGGTTCAGCGGATTTGGTTCTCTGAACACGAAGTTATACTCACGCTACAGCCGGTTATGTTCTGGGAAGGTAAGGTATCCGGTATGGAATATGACGTTATACCAATAGGTAACGTTCTTAAACAGTTTGACTCTCTACTTTAATAGTCATACCGTGAATTACCGTTTCTATTGCCAATATTATTCAACGCATTTACTACAGCAGAACCTGGTTTGACTCTCCGAATCACTGGGTAGGTGTAGCTATTGACTTAACCGTTCGTCCCTTACAGAAGATTGGTACGTTCCCGAAAAGTCTGCCCATAGATCTTCTAATTCATGCATGGAATTATGGTGCCTGTCACTAAAATGTATACTAGTTCGTCTCTCTGAATACGGTGTTATGCTCCCGATACAGCGGGTTAGTTTTGCGGAGGGTAAGGCATTCTGAAAGAAGCTAGACCCTACATCTATAAGTAATGTCCTACACCGGCTTGGCGGCCAGCTTTAATATTCAAACATTTAATTATGGTGCCTATTGCCAACACTCCTCAGCGGACTAACAACCAGAATACATGATTTTACTCTCGGAATCACAGGATAGGTGAAGCTATTGACTTCGACGTGCGACTTTCAAAGAGGGTGGGATCTTTCCCCAACCGTTTGAGATTCGATTTTGCTATTCATACATGAAAAACAGCTGTACGTCTGCTAACATATTATCTAATTTGCTCCCGTAAACACGAAGCAAGTCACTTCGCACAGCGGATTAGGATCAGGGATGGTAACGAATTCAGTAGAAAGAATGACATTATAACAATTGGTAATGTTCTCCGACGAATTGACTCTCTGCTTAATTAAGGTGCCTATTGCCAATGCCATTCACCGGATTTACTCCAAGAACATCAGGCGTGACTCTCGGAATCATAGGACAGGTGAAGCTATTGTCTCAGTCGTTCGACTCTCGAAGAAGTTGGTAACGTTCGCGGACGGTTAGACCCTCGATATTATCACTCATACATGGAGTTAAGGAGACCGTCTGTAAAATGTATATTAATTTGCTACTCTGAACTCGATCTTATACTGTCCATAAATCGGGGTTTTTCCGGGAAGGAAGTTCTTCGGAAAATCATTTGACTTTACGCGAATCACAGAGAAGCTGTGGCTATTGACGTAGCCGTTCGGTTCTCAATGAAAGTCGTAACATTCTCGAACGCTTTGACTATGAATTTTGCTATAAATACATAAGAACGAGGTTCCCATATGATATATCCTCTACTAATGTGTTTCCGAGAGCATTAAGTAAGAAACTCGCTACTGGGAGTTCGGATTCTGAAGGTAAGGCATTCGGTAACAGTTTGACTCAATGCGAATAGGTATCGTTCTATAACGGTTTAACACTCGGCTATTGTATTGAAACCGACGTTTAAGGTGTCTATTGTCAATTATGTACAGCGCATTTACTCCCGGAATGCCTGGTTCGACTCTCAGGAGCAAAAGATAGGTATAGGTATTGACTTAGCCGTTCGGCTCTCAAAGAAGGTGGTAATGATCTCGATCGGTTTGACGGTATAATTAGTATTCAAACCGTGAATTAAGTTGTCCATTGCCAATACTGTTGAGCGTATTGACTTTCGGAATATGGGGTCTAGAGCCAAAACTTTTTCGCCGAATTACTCCCGGCACACCTGGTTTTACCTTCAGAATCACAGTATAGGTGACGCTGCTGACAGAGACGTTCGATCGCCAAAGATGCTGGAAACGCTCTCGTTATGGTTTCCCCGCATTCTTTGTATTTCTTACATAAAATTAAGGTGCCGTCACTAAAATATATACTATTTTGCTTGTTTGAATGCAATGTTATATTCTCGTTACAGCGGGTTTAGTTCGCGTAAGGTAAGGCCTCCGGTAAAAGGTTTCACTCTATACCAGTTCCTAAGGATCTACAACGGACTGACTCTCCACTTTAACATTCCTTCCGATGATTATCGTGCCTATTGTCAACATTCGTCAGCGGAGTCAGCGGTGGTCACGCTCTCCAACGGTTTGACTCTCGATTATGATATTCAAGCATGAGAATAAGTTGTTCGGCTGCAATTATGTTTACTAATTTGTTTCCGTGAACATTAACCAAGGCACTCGCTGCAACAGGTTATGTTCCAGAAACATTCGGTATTCGGTATAGTGAATGACATTACATAAATTGGTAATGATCCCCGTCAGCTTCACTCTCTACTATAATAGGCGATCTTCGATTGGCTATGCCAAAAGCTTCAGCTATCCCATGAACCTGGGAGTCAAATCTGGTATATCAGGAGTAAATCCGCTGAATCGTATTGGCAATGGACACCATAATTCACAGTTTAAATATCAAAGAGATCGATAAGAAATTGATATAACGACATACTCCTTACCGGATACCTTAATTTCTGTGAACATAATCTGCTGTATCGAGGGTATAATTTCGTGTTCAGAGAAAGTCGTTATTCTTCATTTCAGTGTCGGTCACCTTAACTTCTTGTATGAATTGGAAGATCGAGGGTCAAACCGTTCAAGATCGTTGCCACCTTCTGTGACAGAAGAACGGCCATGTGAATAGCTTCACCTATCCAGAGATTCCGATATTCAAACCAGGTATTCCAGTAGTAAATGCGATGAACAGTATTGGAAATAGACACCTTACTCCACGGTTTGAATATTAAGCTAGAGCGTTCCCCCGTCTGAGAACGTCACCAATTGTTATAAAGTCACACGCTTTACCTAAGACCTTATCCTCCGAAAAATTATCCCACTTTATCTGAGAGTATAACTTTATATTTCGGGAATCTCATAAGTATAAATTATAGTGATGGCATCTTAATTGCATGCATGAATTAGAAGGTCGAAAGTGAAACAGTATTGGCATTAGACACCATATTTCAGGGTGTGTATATTAATGTAGAGCGTCAGTCCGATTGAGAAAGCTACCAATTGGTGTAAATTCATACGCTTTACTGAAGACCTGACCCACTGAAAGCCTATCGCGCTGTACTGAGAGTATAGCGTCGTGTTCAAGGAAGCAAATTAATATATATTTTAGTGACCGAACGCTTAAATTCGTGAATGAATTAGAAGTTCGAGTCAATCCGTTCGATAACGTTAACACCCGCTTTAAGAGTCGAACAACTAAGTCAATAGCTTCACCTATCCAGAGATTCCGATATTCAAACCAGGTATTCCAGTAGTAAATGCGATGAACAGTATTGGAAATAGACACCTTACTCCACGGTTTGAATATTAAGCTAGAGCGTTCCCCCGTCTGAGAACGTCACCAATTGTTATAAAGTCACACGCTTTACCTAAGACCTTATCCTCCGAAAAATTATCCCACTTTATCTGAGAGTATAACTTTATATTTCGGGAATCTCATAAGTATAAATTATAGTGATGGCATCTTAATTGCATGCATGAATTAGAAGGTCGAAAGTGAAACAGTATTGGCATTAGACACCATATTTCAGGGTATGTATATTAATGTAGAGCGTCAGTCCGATTGAGAAAGCTACCAATTGGTGTAAATTCATACGCTTTACTGAAGACCTGACCCACTGAAAGCCTATCGCGCTGTACTGAGAGTATAGCGTCGTGTTCAAGGAAGCAAATTAATATATATTTTAGTGACCGAACGCTTAAATTCGTGAATGAATTAGAAGTTCGAGTCAATCCGTTCGATAACGTTAACACCCGCTTTAATAGTCGAACAACTAAGTCAATAGCTTCACCTATCCTATGATTCCGTGAGTGGATACAGGTATTTCGGGAGAAAATCCGCTGTACAATAGTGGCAATAGACACCTTAGTTCACGGTATAAATAATAAAGTACAAATTGAAACCGATGTACGACGATACACATTAGAGTAGAATCAAACCTTTACCGCAGGCCTTGCATTGTGAGAAGCAAACCCGCAGTGTCGAGGGTATTGCTTACTGTTCAGAGGAACAAACTAGTATACAGTATAGTGACGGGCATCTTAATATCATGTATGAATTAGAATATCTATGGTCCAGCCGTTCGAGACCGTTATTAACCTCCTTAAAGTGTCGAACGGCTAAGACAATAGCTTCACCTATGCTGTGCTTGGGAGAGTCAAACCAGGTACCCCGGGAGTAAATCCGCTGAACAGTATTGGTAATAGACACCTTAATTTACGACATGAATATTGAAGTACAGAGACAAACCATTGAGAACGCTACGTACTGGTATAGGATCAAACTTTTTACCGAAGGCCTTACCATCCGACAACATAACCCGCTGTATCGAGAGTATCACTTCGTGTTCAGAAAAGCAAATTATTACACAATTTTGTCAGGGGCACCTTAATTTCATGCATGAATAAGAAGATCGAGTATTACACCGTTCGCCAACGTTACCACCTTCATCGAGGGTCGTATAGCTGAGGCAATTCCTTCACCTGTCCTGTGATTACGAGAGTCAAACCAGGTTTTCCGGGAGGATGACCGCTGTACCGTATCGGCATTTTTAACGCTACTTTCCGGTATAAATATTAATGTACAGAGTCACACAGTTGTGCAACTTTAGCTATTGGTATAGAGTCCAAGTTTTCACCACAGGCCGTACCTTCTAAGATTCTAATCCGCCGTCTCAACGGAATAAATTTGTGATCAGAGATGGAAATCAGTATACTTTTTCGTGACGGGCACCTTAATTTCATGTATGAATTAGAAGATCGAAGGACTAACCTGTCGAGAACTTTAGCATCTTCCTTGAGATTCGCACGGCTAAGTCAACAGCTTCACCTGTCCTGTGATTCGGAGAGCCAAACCAGGTATTGCGGGAGTAAATCCAATGAACAGTAAGGGCAATTGGCACTTTCAACGGTGCGTCAAACTGTTTAAGAACGTTACCAGCTGCCATAAAGTCAAACGTATTCCCGAAAGCCTTACCTTCCGAGAGTTTCACCAGTACAGACCGTATAACGTCGTGTCCAGAAAAAAAATTAGTACTTATTTCAGTTGTGGGAATATTTTCTTCGTGTATGAGTTAAAAGATCGAGGGTCAAACCGTTCAAGAACGTTGTCACCTTTGGGAGAGACGAACGACTAAGTCAGTAGCTTCACCAACCCTGTGATACCGAGAGTCATATAAGGTAATACGGGAGTAAGCTCGCTAATGAGTGTTTGCAATAGACACCGCAATTCACGGTTTGAATATTATAGCAGGCCGTCAAGCCATTGAAGAACATTAGCTATAGGTGTAGGGTCGAACCTCTTACAAAAAGCCTTACCCTCCGAAAAACTAACCCGTCGTATCGAAAGCATAACTTCGAGTTCATAGAAAGAAATTCGTATTCATTTCAGTGACGGGCACCTTAACTTCATGTATGAGCTAGAAGATTTGGGCCAAACCGCCCGAGAACGATGCCACTTTATGTGAGAGACGAACGACTAAGTCAATAGGAACCCCCATCCTGTAATTCCAAGATTCAAACCAGGTATCCCTTGTGTAAATGCTCTGAACTGTATTGCAAACGGAAACATTACTCCACAGCTGGAATATTAAAATAGAGCGTCATCCCGTTCGAAATAGTTACCAGTTGGTATAAAGCCAAACATTTCACCGAAAGCTTTACCGTGCGAGAAGCTAACCCGCCGGTTAGAGAGTATAACTTCGTGTTTACAGAAACTCATTAGTATTCATTTTAGTGAGCACCATAGATTCATGTATGAATTAGAATATCGAGATTCAATCAGTTCGTGAACGTTACCACCCGCACTGGGAGTGGAACAGCTATGTCAATAGCTTCACCTGCCCAGGGATTCCGAGTGTCAAACCAGGTAATCCGTGAGTTACTCCACTGAAAATTATTGGCAATAGGCACATTAATTCGCTTTATGAATATTAAAGTAGACATTCAAGCCTTCGGTGAACATTACCAATTGGTATGATGTCATTCGTTCTAGCAAAGTCCTTACCATCCGAGAATCTGACCAGCCGTATCAAGAGTATAACTTCGTGTTTAGAGACACACATTAGTATACATTTTATTTGCGGCAACTTAATTTCATGTATAAATGAGATGATCGATCGTCGAAACTGTCGTGAACGTTTCCATCATCTTTGAGAGTCGAACGGCTAAGTCAATAACTGCACCTGTCCTGTGATTCCGAAAGTCAAACAGATATTACCGGTGTAAATACGCTGAACTGTATTGGCTGTAGACACCATGATTCACGGTTTGAATATTAAAGTGCTGCGTCCAACCGTCTGAGAACGTTACCAATTCTTAGAAAGTCAAACGCTTTACCGATGACCTTACACCTCCAGAAATTAACCAGCTGTATCGGGAGAAAAACTTCCTGTTCAGAGGGAGAAATTAGTCTTCATATCAGTGACGAGCACCGTTACATCTTGTATCAATTAGAAGATCGGGCGTCATACAGTTCAGGAACATTACCACCCACTTTGAAATTCGAACGGCTATGCCAATATCTTCACATATCCTGTGATTCCAAGGGATAAAGCTGGTGGTCCGAGTATATATCCGCTGAAGAGTATTGGCACTAGATAACGAAATTGGCAAAGTGAATATTAAAATGGAGCGTCACTCCGTGTGTGATCGTTACAAAATATCAAAAAGTTCAAAATTTTACCGGATGCCATACCGTCCATGTAGCTAACCCGGCGTATCGATGGTATAAATTCGTGTTCACAAAAAAATGAGTATTGATTTCAGTGACGAGCACGTTAACTTAATGTGCGAATTAGAAGATCGATGATCAAACCGGTCGTGAACGTTACCACCCTCTTTGAGAGTCGAAGGGGTAAGTCAATTGTTTCACGTAGCCTGCGATTCTGAGTGTCAAGCCAGGTATTTCAGGCGTAAATGCGCTGTAGATTATTGGCAATAGACACATTAATTCGCGGTATTAATAACGAAGTAAAGCGTCAGAACTTCGGCGAAAATTGCCAATTGATAAGAGGTCATTCGCTTTACCGAAGTCGATACCCACCGAGAATCAAACCCGCCGTATTCAGAGTATAACTTCCAGTTTAGACACACGCAATAGTTTACATATTAGTGGTTACACGTTAGTTTCATGTATGAATTAGATGATCCAAGTTTAAGCAGTTCGAGAACGTTACCACCCACTTTGTGATTCGAACGGCTAATCCAATACCTTCACCTGTTCATGTGATTCCGAGAGTCAAGCCTGGTATTCCAGGCTTGAATGAGCTGAACAGAATTGGTAATGGACACATTGATTCACGGTATCGATATTAAAATTGTGAGTTAGAGCGTCGCAAAACATTACCAATTGGTATAGAGTCAAACATTTTACCGATGGCCTTACCTTCCTAGAACCTAATCCGCTGTAGCGGTAGTCATGCGTACTACCAACGGAAATCAATTAGTAGACATTATAGCAGAGGCACACCTTATTTTCGTATATGAATTAGAAAACCGTGTTTCAATCCGCTGCAGATCGTTCCCACCGTCATTGTGTGGTCGAACAGCTACGTCAATAGCTTCATCTACCCTGTGATTCCGATAGTCAAATCATGTATTCCGGGAGTCAATTCGCTGAACAGTATTGGCAATAGTCACCTTAATTAACGCTAAGAATATTATAATAGAAGGTCAATCCGTCAGTGAACATTACCAATTTGAATACAGCCATTTTTTGTACCGAATATATTACCTTCCTAGAGCGCATCGCGCTCCAGAGAGTGTCATGCTCCTTGCTCATGGAAATAAATGGGTGGACCATATAGCAGAAGCACACCTTATTTTCATTTATGGATTAGACGATCGTGTGTCAAACCGATCGATACTTTTACCACCTTCTTTGAGAGTCGAACTGCTGAGTCAATAGTTTCACCTATCCTGTGGAGCCTAGAATCAAACAATGTATTCCTGGTGTAAATCAGCTGAAGAGTATTGGCATTACACGTCCTTTCTTCACGGTACAAATATTATTGTACAGAGTTAATCCGTTTATGAACGATACCAATGGGAATAAAGTTAAACGTATTACCGGAGACCTTACCCTCTAAAAAATAACCAGCTGTATCGTGGGAATAACATAGTGCTGATCCAAACATATTAGTATTCATTATAGTGAAGGGCACCTTAATTTCATTTATGGATTGGAAGATGGAGAGTCAAACCGTTCGCGAACATTACCAATTCGTTTTGAGTCATTCTTTTTACCAAAGACTTTACCCTCGAAGAACCTAACCCCCTGGATCGAGTTTCCTGCTTAATGTTTACGGAAACAAATAATTAGACATTTCAGCGGACGGATACCACGTGTTTCTGTATGAATATCAGCATCGAAAGTCAAAGCGTTCGAGAACGTTACTACCTCCTTTGATAATCGAACGACTATGTCAATAGCTTCACATACCCTCTGCGATCGAGAGGCATAGAATGTATGCCTGGAGTAAATCTGCTGAAGAGTATTGGCAATGGACACCTTAATACAATGTTTGAAATTAATAGCATACCGTCAAACCCTTGTACAACGTTATCTATTGATATAGAATCAAACATTTTACCGTTAGCCCTACCTTCTGAGAAGCTAACCCGCCGTATCGAGAGTATAACTTCGTGTTCAGACGATCAAAATAGCAAACATTTTACTGACACCGACGGTAGTTTCAATATGAATAAGAAGATCTAGGGTCACACCTTTCGAGAAAGTTACCACATTCTTTGAGATTCGAACGGCTAAGTCAATAACTTCACATATTCTGTGTTTCTGAGAGACATACCATATATTCCGGGAGTAAATACGCTGAACCGTATCGGCATTAGATACATTAATTCACGGTTTTAATAGTAAAGCAGTGCGACATATTGTTTGAAATCGATACCAATGGGTATAAAGTCCAACGCTTTACTCTAGGCCTGACCCTAAGAAGAAATAACCCGCTGTATCGAGTATATAACATGATGATCAGTGGGAGGAATTATTATCCGTTTTATTTACGATACCTTAATTTCATTCCCGAATTAGGAGATCGAGAGTCAATTCGTTCGAGAACGATACCACCTCCATAGAGAGGCGAGCTGTTAAGTCAATAGCTACACTTATCCTATGATTCCACGTGCCATAAGAGGTATTCCGGTAGTAAATACGCTGACGCGCTTTGCAATATACATCTTATTTCACGGTGTGAATATTGAAGTAGACACTTAAACCGTTGGAGAACATTACCATTTCGTATAATGTGATTCTTTTTACCGAATACCTAATCTTAGGAGAACCTAATCCACTATAACAAGTGACATGCATAATGTTCACGGAAACAAATTTGTAGAAATTTTAGTAGACCGTTACGTTATTTTCATGTGTGAGTAGTAAAATGGACAGTCAAATCGTTCGAGCACGTTATCATCTTCTTTGAGTGTCGCGTATCTAAGTAAATAGCTGCACCCATCGTATGATTCCTAGAGTCAATCCAGTTAGTAAATGCACTGTGCACTAATGGCAATAGACACCATAATTCACGCTTTGAATATTAAAGTAGAGCGTCAATCTGTACACGAAAGCAAGCAAATGGTATAAAGTAACGCTTTACTGGAGACCTTGCACTCCGAAATCATAACCCGCTGTACCGAGAGTATAACGTCGTGTGCAGAGACGCAAATATGTATTCATTTTTGGGACTAGCACCATAATTTCATGCATGAATTAGAAGATCGAGTGTCAAACCGTGCGACAACGTTACCACCTTCGGCAAAGGCGAACGGCTGTGTCACCTTCCCTGTAGTCAAGGGAGTCAAACCATAGATTCCGGGAAAAAGTCCGCTGAAGAATTTTGGCAATGGACACCTTAATTCGCGGTTTGAATATTACAGTAGTGTGTCAAACCGTTTGAGATCGTTACCAAATTATATAAGGTCAAACGTTATACCGAAGGCCTTACCTTCCGCGAAACTCACCGGCTACATCGATAATATAAGTTTGTGTTCAGAGAAAGAAACTAGTGTTCATTTTAGTGACGGCACCTTAGACTCATGTATGAATTAGAATATCGACATTCAGTCAGTTCGAGAACGTTACCACCCGCATTGGGAGTCGAACAGCTAAGTCAATAGCTTTACGTATCCTGTGCTTCCGAGAGTCACACAAGTTATCCCGGGAGTAAATCCGCTGAACAGTATTGGCTCTAGACACCTTAATTCACGGCATGAATATTAATGTACACAGGCAAGCCATCGAAGAACGTTGCACATTGGTTTAAAATTATACGTCTTACAGAAGACCTTACCTTCGGGGAATCTAACTCCCTATATCGATGGTATTACTCCGTGTTCAGAGAAGCAAATTTGTATACATTTTGGTGACGAACACATTAATTTCATGTATGAATTAGAAGATCGAGGATCAATCCATTCGAGAACGGTACCACCTTCTGTGAGAGACAAACACCGAAGGTCAATAGCTTCACATATCCAGTGATTCGGAGAGTCATACCAGCATTCCGACAGTAAGACCGCTGTTCAGTATCGGCATTAGGTACCCCATTTCACGGAATAAGTATTAAACTGCAGAGTCAAACCGTTGTAGAACGTTACGAATGGGTATTGAGTTAAACCTTTTACCGAAGTCCTTACCTTCCGAGAAGATGACCTGCCGTATGGTGAGTAATACTTTGCGTTCAGAGATGCCAATTAGTATCCATTCTAGTGACAGGCACCTTAACTTCATGTATGAATAAGACGGTCGCGTGTCAAATGATTCGGAAAGTGACCACCTTCATTGAGAGTCGAACGGCCTAGTCAGTATCATTACTTACCCTGGGATGCCGAGAGGCAGACTAGGTAACACGGGTGTAAATCCGCTGTACATTATAAGAATTACACACCTTAATACATGGTTTAAATATTAATGTAGAGCGAATATACGTTTGAGAACGTTACCAGTTCCTATAAAATTATACGTTTCACAGATGAGCCAATCATCCGAGAAGCTACCCCCTATATCGAGGGCATGACTTTGTGCTCAGAAAAGCAAATAAGTATATATTTTGGTAACGGGCACTTTAATTTCAAGTCTGAGTTTGAAGATGGAGGGTCAAACCGTGCGCGATAGTTACCACCACCTTTGAGAGTCGAACGGCTAGGTCAACAAGTACACGTATCCTGTGATTCCGAGAGTCACACCAGGTGATCCGAAAGCAAATCCGCTGAATGGTATTGGCAATAGATTCCTTAATTCACGGCGTGAATATTAAAATAGACCGTCACACCGTGCGAGATCGTTACTAATTGCTATACACTGAAACCTTCTTCCGAATGCCTTACCGTTCTAGAAACTAACACGGCGTATCGAGAGTTTCGTTACGTGTTTAGTCAAACAGATTAGTATTCAATTTAGGTACGTCACCTTTAATTGGTGTATGAATTAGGAGATCGGTTGTGAAACCGTTCGAGAACGTTACCAACATCTGAGGGGGACGGACGGCAATAAAATAGCTACACATATCCTATGATTCTGAAATCCAAACCAGATACTCTGGCAGTAAGTATGCTGTGCAGTATTTGCAACAGACACCTCAATTCACGGATGGAATATTAAAGGAGGCCGTCAGGTCGTTGTTGAACATTACCTGTTCGTATAGGAATAAACTTCTTACAGAATGCCTTACCCTCCAAAAAACTGACGTCCTGTTTGGAGAGTATAACACCGTTTTGAGAGGTAAGAACTAGTACACATTTTAGTGACGGTCATCATTATTTCATGAATGAATTAGAAGGTTGTGGGTGAAACAGTGCGGGAATATAACCACCATCTTTGAGTGCCGAGCGGCAAAGAATATAGCTTCTCCCATCCCGTGATTCCGAAGGGCCAAGCAGGTGTTGCGGGAGTTAGTCCTCTGAACGGTATTTGAAATAGGCTCCTTAATTCACGGTTTGAATATTGCTGTGCAACGACAAACCGTCTGAGAACGTTTCCAGTTGGTATAACGTCATAATCTTTAACGAATACGTTTCCTTCTGAGAATATATTCCGCTGCATCGGGTGTATAACATCGTGTTCAGAGAAACAAATTAGTAAACATTTCAGTGACGGGCTCGTTAATTTCGCCTATGAATTAAAGATCGAGTGTCAAACCATTCGAAAACATTACCACCGTCTGTGAGAGACGGACGGTTACGTCAAAAGCTTCACCTATCCTGCGATATCGAGAGTCAAACCAGGTAATCCAGGAGAAAATACGTTGAACAATATTGTTAATAGACAGATTAATTCACGGCATGAATATTGAAGTAGACTGTGAAACCGCTGTGGAACGTAACCTGTTCTTATAAAGTCAACCCTTTTATCGAAGACCTTAACTTCCGAGAAGCCTAGCCCGCTGTAGCGAGTGCTTTTCTTAGTGGTCACGGAATTAAATTGGTAGACATTTTACCAGTCGACCACCTAATTTCGATGTATAACTAGCAAAATCGCACAGGTATGACAATCGCATAACATACCTTGTGACTCCGAAATGCAGGACAGCTATCCCAGGAGTGAATGCGCTGACAGCTATAGGCTGGAGACACCGTATTTCGCTGTATGAATATTAAAGTAAAGTGTAGAACAGCTGTAGAACGTTACATATTACACATCCATCACTATACAACCTCTTAATGGAACGCCTTGCCTACCGAGAAGCTAACTCGCTGTATCGAGAGCATAACTTCGTGGTCGGTGACGTAAACGAGCATAAATTTTAGGAACGGGTACCTTAATTTCATGTATGGATAATTATATCGTAGGCCAAACCTTTGGAGAACGATACCACTTTTCATATGGGACTCACAGGTAAGTCAATAGCTTCACCTATCCAGTGGTAGCGAGAGTCAAACCAGGTACTCCGGGACTAAATGCCCAGAACAATATTGGCAGTAGACACCTGAATTCATGATATGAATATTATAGCAGACCGTCAGACTGTTGTACAACATTACCTATTTCTATAGAGTCAATCTTTTTATCGATGGCATTACCTTTCATGACGCTAATCAGCTGTATCGAGGGGATAACACCGTGTTCAGAGGAACATATTGGTAATTACCTTAGCGAAGGGCACCTTAATTTCATGTATGAATAAGAAGATCGCGCGTCATACCATTTAAGAGCGTTACAATGTTTTTGAGAGTTGCACAGCTACGTCAACGGCATCACCAGTCGTGTGATTCCGAGAGACAAACCGACGATTTCTGGCGTAAGTCCGTTAAACATTATTGGCGATAAACACCTTAATTCACGTTTTGAATATTAAAGTAAAAAATCAGCTCATTGTAGAACGTTACATATTGTTATACAGTCTAACCTTTTAGCGAGTCCTTAGATTCGGAGAAATTCTCTGGCTGTATCGGGAGGATATCTCCGTGATCAGAGAAACAAATTAGTACACATTTTAGACACGGACGCCTCAACTTCATATATGTATTGCAAATTCGATAGTCAAACTGTTGGAAGTTGTTAGCACTACTTATAGCATCAACGTGGTCGTTACAAGGCAGTCCAATCCACCCACACATTTAATGTATTTATTGTTAGCACTTAGTAATTGTATTTAGTTATTCCCTGCCATTGCTTAAATTTTACATGCCTGACTCTTGCATGTACGAGCACCTAACACAAACTCGAGAATCTAATCGGAACCTACCCAAAACCAAACTCGCTGCATACGCGGCAGGCAAATGCAACCCCACCACATGCCGACATCGTTTAATGTGTACATTATTGTCGTTTACTACGTCTCTTTAGTTATTTCTTGCTTGTGATTAACTCCTTCATGTCCGACCCGTGTATGTCTGATGACCTGAGCAGCGCGCCTCATGGCTTCAGCAGTGGCAGTTGTGCGACAATAGCTGCGCCATGTCAAATTTAGAAGTGCT
>NIJG01000384.1:34621-59337 GCA_002201625.1 Euglossa dilemma
CGTGCACTAGCGTGCCCAACCTCCAGGCACTTGACGCACTAGAGATGGCGAGCCTCCAGTGCTTGTACCCGGGCCCATTTGTATCCTGCCGCTGTCCAGGATATTGCGGGCGGCGGCGCGGGGGCATATATCGCAGATAGTCCCTATACTGTACGGGGATAGACGGATTTCCACGCATCTGATCTTGGAGGGGCTGCAGCCACGTTTCATCGCCAGTGCCTTCACACTTTTTGTGTGGCTTCCGTTTCGTCTTGACCCGCAACCTGTTGCTCAGCAGTGTCAGCTGACAGGGACACTATGACGCCCAAGTCTCGCAGGGCCGTCCATATTGTGCCCGCTAGTCGTTGGGTCGTCCTCTCGGCCTCTGGGCTTCCTAACTCAAGTATGAGTCCCTCGGTTACGGCTCCTCTTGGTTTCACCTCCACAATCTCCAGGCCCTGCGGATTGATTTTTCTACCCGTCGTTGCCGTTACCTTGGCATACCCCACCTCGGACTGGATAATCAGTGCTAGGGTTATCGCGACTTGTGCAGGAGCCTTTTGCAACTTTGCCTTACGCTGCGGTTGCTTCGCTCTTGCCGCTTGAAGGTTTCAAGTCGCTCTGCTTCCGCCGTCGACTTTTCCTTTTTGGCCATTCGGCCGACAAACATGGCCTTCTACATCATGGGCGCGGGGGTCACCTCCCCGGCGGTTCAGCTAGGTGGGTGTGGCCGCATATGACGTCTCGACAGAAGTCCAGATTCCGGTCACCTTCTATCTCTTCCACTCGTTTCTGATTTTCGTTCTAAGAGCTACCACCGTTGTAGTCCCTTGTGTCGAGGCCCGTGTAGCTACGGCGGCAGCCAACTGCGTTCTGACTGCCACCAGCTCAGAGTCGGGCCAACCTAGGCCGAGGTGAGAAATCATATCGTTCAGAATGTAAGGTGTCCTGACGAGACGTATGACCGGTACGGCCCTGCATACTCTGGTACCTCGGGAACCGGTTCGAGCCATGGGGTGGGCGGGCTTCGCCCCCCCCCCGGTTGCTTGGGTTGGCCTCGAGGAGGCAGTGGTAAGCCCATATCGCGGGTCAGGGGACCCCGTCATCGGACGGGTTAGATCCTTCACGGGTGAGCTACGTGAGATCAGCTCGGGCGCTGGCCTGCAGAGACAGTAGGGATATAAAAGCGTCCCGGCCTACCCAAAGTTGGCGCGCAGGGCTTGCAGTCTATGAGCTAATTGGTAGGTGCGTGATTAGTTGCGCCACGCACTGCGCTGATTGGGCGTATCCCAATCTCTCGCCAATGGGGGCCGTGCGGATTAGGCCCTAGTGGCAGGAGCCGCACGTAAAATCACCGACACTAGTTCCCTCCAGCTCTTCCCTCAGGGCAGATATTTCTTGCCAGTATCGTGAGCTATCGTTGCTGCATTCTAGCTGAGCGACGTCGGTTCATTCATGCAGATCAATAGAGGATGCTTCATTTCGCCACGTTGCCATACGGAGGTAGCCGTCATAAGTTCCCTTCATGGGTCAAACATGTCAGCGATGGCATATTCCTTTCGAGAACCGGACCGGCTATTGAGAGAGACCGTCTGATAATCCTCTATACTTTAATATTGATACCGTGAATTCTGGTGTCTGCTGTCAATACTGCACAGCGGCCTTACTCTCAGTATACCTGGTTTGACTCTCGGAATTACAGGAGGGATGACGCTGGTGTCATAGCTATGCGACTCGCAAAAGAGTTGGTAACGTACTCCAACTGGTTGACTCAAGATCATCTTACACATACACGAAATTAAGGTGCCCGCCAATAATATGTGTACTAATTTGTGTCACTGAACACGAAGTTATACCCTCAATACAACGGGTTAGGTTCTTGGAAGATCAGGCCTTCTGCAATATTTATAATGTGAAAAAGCGTGTCTAGTTCCAATGTTGTATTGCAGGTTTAGTCGCGGAATATCAAGATTGTATATATTCATCATGGGATTGGTGAAGTTATTGGCGCAACTGTGCGACTCTCAAGGAAAGTGATTCCGTTCTCGGAGGGATTGACTCGCGATCTCCTTATGTTTACATGAATATAGCGCGTCCGTCTGCTAAAATGTGTACTAATTTGATCATGTGAATTCTGATCAAGACAGTCGCTACAGCTGATTGGAATCTCCGGGGTTAAGGTATTCGGTGCAAAGAGTGGCTTTATACCAAAGCATAATGTTCACCGACAGTTTGAACCTCTACCTTAATTTTCAAAAAGTGAATTAAGGTATCCATTGAATGTAATGTTCAGCGTATTTACTCCTTCAATACCTGGTTTGACTCTCGGAATCACGGGATAAGTGATGCTAGTGACTCAGCTGTGCGAGTCCCAAAGATGGTGGTAACGTTAGCATACAGTTCGCCCCTCGATTTACTAATTCATATATGAAATGAAGGTGGTCGCCACTAAAATGTATGACAATTTTTTCTGTGAACACGAAGTTATACTCTCGCCACGGCGGGTTGTGTTCTCCGATGGTAAGGTAAACTGTAAAAGGTATGACTTATACAATTCCGTAATGTTGTCCGACGGTCTTGCTCTCAACCAGAAAATTCATGTAGTGAATTGAGCTGTCTATTGCCAATTCCGATCGCAATACGTTGCCAATTAATCCCGCAATACCTAGTTTGACTCTCTCTGTCTCTCTCTGTCTCACGACAGGTGAAGCTATTGACTTATTTGTGCGACTCTCAAGAAAGTTGGTAACGTTCTCCAACGGTTTGACACTGGATGTTCATATTCATACATGAAATTAAGGTGCCTGTCACTAAAATTTATGCTAGCTTGCTTTTCCGACCACGAAGTTATGCTCTCGGTACAGCGAGTTAGCTACTGGGTACGTAAGTCGTTCAATAAGGCGGATGTGTTCATACCGAAATGTAACGCTCTATAACGGTTCGACACGGTACTTTAAAATTCATACAGTGAATTAAGGTGGCAAATGCCAATACTTTTCAGCGGATTAACTCTTGGAATGCCAGGCTTGATTCTCGGAATCACAAATGCAGGTGATGCTGTTGACTCAGCCATTCGATTCTCGAAGAAGCTTGTAACGTTCTCGATCGGATTGACAATAGATCTTCCTATTTATACATGAAATTAAGCTACCCGCCGGCTATAATACCTACTAATACGTTCCTATGAACCCGATGCACGACAATCGCTACGGAAGATTGCTTTCTTGGTATGTAAGGTGTAGGTTAAGTAGCATATACCAATTTTATACCAATTGGTAATGTTCTCCGACGGTTTGACTCTCTAGATTAATATTCATGCCGTGAATTAAGCTGCCAATTGCCAACAAACATCAGCGCACTCACTCGTCATATTACCTTATTTAATTCTAGGAATCACATCAGAGATGGAGCTATTGACTTAGCTGTTCGACTCCCATAAATGGTGGCATTGTTTTCTAACGGTTTTACTCTCCATTTTGCGTTTTATACACAAAAATGTGGTGCCCGTCTGCCAACATGTCTACTAATTTCATTCCGTGAACATTATGCTAGACACATGCTACAGCGCGGTAGTTTGTAGGAAGGTAATGTATTCTGTAAGAAGAATGACTTTATACGAATAGGTATCGTTTCGCATCGGTTTGACGCTTCACGTGAATATTGAATTCGTGAATTAAAGTGTCCATTGCCAATACTGTTCAGCGGACTTACTCACGGAATACCTGATTTGAGACTCCGAATAACAGTGTAGGTGAAGCAATTGACTTAGCTGTTTGCCTCTCACAGAAGGTGGCAACGTTCTCGAACTGTTTGGTACTCGATCTTCTAATTCGCATATTATGTTAAGGTGCTCGTCACTGAAATGAATACTAATTTCTTCCTTTGGACACGAAGCTACACTCGCGATGAAGCCGGTGAGGTTTGCGGATGGTACGGCCTTCTGTAAAACGTTTGACTTTAAACCAAATAGAAATGCTCAGAAACGGTTTGACACGCTACATTTCTATTCAAACCGTGAATTAAGGTGTGTATTGCTGACTCTGTTCGGAGGATTTACTCCCAGAACACTTGATTTGGCTCTCCGAATCGCAGGATACGTGAAAGATCTGACTGAGACGTTCGTATCTCACAGTAGGTTGTTATGTTCCCGAATGCTTTGATTCTCGATATTCTAATTCATTCATCCGTTTAAGGTGCAATCACTAAATTGTATACTAATATGAAACTCTAAACACGAAGCTATACTCTCGGTACGGCAGGTTAGCCTCTCGGACGGGAAGGCATTGTGTATAATGTTTGACTTTAAAGCAATTCTAACGTTCTCACAAGCTGTAAGGCTCCATTTTAATATTCAGTCAACGAATTAAAGTATCCATTGCCAATTCTGCACTGTGCATTTACGCCCGAAATATCTCGCATGACTTTTTGAATCACAGGATATGTTATGCTATTGACTTAGTATTTCGAATCTCAAGCAAGGTGGTAACATTATCTAATGATTTGTCGATCGATCTTCATATTGATAATGAAATTAAGGTCGTCGTCACTACTCTGTTTACTAATTTCATCCTCTGAACAGGAAGTTATCCTCTCGGTGAAGCGGGATATTTTCGCAGAAGGTACGGCCTTCGATAAAACATTTGACTTTGTAAAAACTGGAAACGTTCACAAAAAGTTTGACGCACTATTTTAGTACTCACTCCGCGAATTAAGGTATATTGCCAATACTGTACAGCGCAAATAATCCCGGAATTTCTCGTTTGACTTTTGGATTCACAGGGTACGTGAAGCTATTGACTTTGATGTTCGTCTCTCACAGGCGGTGGTATCATTCTCGCACGGTTAGACCCTCGATCTTCTAATTCATGCACGAAATTATGGTTCTCGAAACTAAAATGTATAATAGTTGGTACCTTTGATCATGGTGATATACTCTTGATACAAATGGTTATTTTTTCGGCGGGAAAGGCATACTGTAAAACGTTAGATATTCTAGCAGCTGGTAACGTTCTAACACTGGGTGACGCTCCATTTTAGTATTCAATCCATGAGTTAAGGTGTCAATTGCGAACACCCTTCAGCGGATTCAATCGCGGATTACCTGATTTGACTCTCAGAATCACAGGATAGGTGAATCTATTTACCTAGCCGTTCGACTCCCAAAGACGGGGGTTACATCCTCGAATGGTTTGACCATCAATATATCAATTCAAACATGAATTTAAGGTGCCGTCACTAATGTGTATAGTACTGTGTTTCTCTAAACTCGAAGTTATACTTTCGATACGGCGGGATAGCTTCGCGGATGGTAAGGCTTTCGGTAAAACGTATGACTTTATAGCAACTGGTAACATTCTCAAACGGGGTAACGTACTATTTTAATATTCGCTCCACGAATTAAGGTGTCTATTACCAATATTGTTCGGCGGATTTGCTCCTGGTTTACCTGGTTTGAATCTCGGAACCACAGGGTAGGTGAAGATATTGTGTCTTATGTGCGGTTTCACAGGGAAGGCGGTAACGTTCTGGACCGGTTAATCACTCGATCTTCTAATTCATGCATGAAGTTAAGGTGCTCGTTTCTAAAATGTATAGTTGTCTGTACCTCTGAATACGGCGTTAAACTCTCGATACAGCGGATTAGTTTTTCGGACGGTAGGGCATTCTGTAAGAAGTTTGACCCTACAGCTATGGGTACTGCTATACATCGGCTTACCGGCCTGCTTTAATATTAAGACCGTGAATTTAGGTATCGAATTCCAATTCTGCATGGCGCATTTACACTCGGAATATCTGGTTTGACGGAATCACAAATAGATCTGAAGGTATTAACTCACACGGTCGTCTCTCAAAGAAGGTGGTAACGATCTCGAACGGTTTGATACTCGATCTTCTGATTCATATATGAAAATAAGTTGTGCTTCTGCGATATCTACTCATTGGGATCGAGAACATGAAGTTATACTTTAGATACAGCGAAATAGGTTCGCGCAAGGAAAGACCTTCGGTAGAAATGTTGACTGTATAGCAACACCAAACGTTCCACAATGGCTTGACTCTGTTCTTCAACATTTATAACGTAATATAGCGTGTTTTATTCCAATAATATACTGCGTGTTTAGTCGCGGATTGCCTGGTTTGTCTCTGAATCAGAGGATAGGTGAATCTATAGGCGTAGTGATGCGACTCTCAAAGATATTGGTAACGTTCTAGAAGGTTTTGACACTTGGTGTCCTAAGGCATGCATAAAATGAATGCGTCCATCAATAAAAGTATACCATTGTGCTTCTCTGAGCACGATGCTCTACTCTAGATACAGCAGGATAGTTTCTCGGAACGTGAGGCCATGGTTGTAGAGGGTGTCCTCATACAACTATGCAACGTTCTACAACGCCTTGACACTCTGCTTTAATATTTATACCGTTAATTAAGGTGTGTTTTGCCAATACTGTTGAGCGCATTTACTCCCGGAAGACATGGTTTGTGTTTTGGAATCACAGGATAGGTAATGTTATAGACCTAGCTGTGCGACTAGCAAAGAGGATCGAACCGTTCTCGAACTGCTGGACTCTCGACTTTGCCATTCACACATGATAATGATGTGTCTGTCTGGTAAAATGCCTACTAATTTAATTCCGTGACCACTGAGCAGAACACTCCCTACAGAGGGATAAGCTTCTCGGAAGGACGGGCCTACGGTAAACAGTTTGGCTCTCTAGGAATTGGTAACGTTCTACAATGATTTGACGTATGACTTTAATATTCAAACCGTGAATTTTTGTGCCTGCTGCCAACACTTTTCAGCTGATGAACTCCTGGAATGCTTGGTTTGACTCTCGTGAATCCCAGGATAGGAGAAGCTAGTGACATAGCGGTTCGTCTCTCACAAAGCTGGCAACGATCTGGAAAACTATGAATCTCGATATTCTAGTTCATACAAGAGTGTCAGGTGCCGCCACTAAATTGTATATCAGTTTGTACCACTGAACGCGGTGTTATACTCCCGATACAGCTGGTCAGTCTATCGGCGGGTAAGGAATTCTGTAAGACATTTAACCCTACACGAATAGTTAATGTTCTACAACGGTCGGACGCTCTACTGTAATATTCGAACCATGAGTGGAGGTGTTCATTACCCATACTGTTCAGCGGAAGTACACCCGGAATATCTGTTTAGACTCTCGGAATCACGGGATACGTGAAGCTATTGACTTAGCTATGCGACTCTCAAATATGGTGGTAACGTTCTGGACCAGGTTGCCCCGCGATCTTCTATTTCGTGCCGGAATTGAAGGTGCCGTCACTGAGTTGTATACTAATCTGATCCTCGCATCACGAAGTTATACCCTCGATACAGCGGGTGAGGATCGCGGAAGGCAAAGCCTTCGGTAAAATGTCTGAAGCTATACCAGTTGGTATCTTTCTACAAAGGTTAGGTGCTCTACTTTAATAGTTATTGGTAATACTGCATTGCGGATTGGCTACCGGAATACCTGTCCTGACCGGCAGAGGCGCATGATGCTTGAAGATACTGACTTAGCAGCTCGACTCTCAAAGAAAGTGGTAACGTTCTCGAAAGCATTGACGTACGATCTTCCAAATCATACATGACACTAAGGTTTCCGTCACTAAAATGTATACAAATTTCTTTCTCCGATCAAGAAGTTATACCCTCCATACAGCGGCTATGGTTCTCGGAAAGTAAGGTGTCCGGTATGAAGTTTGTCGTCATACCAATTGGTAAAGTTCTGCTACGGCTCTCCCCTCTACTTTAGTATTCATACCGCGAATTAAGGTGTCTATTGCCAGTACTGTTCAGCTGATCTTCTCCTAGAACACATGGTTTATCTCTCAAAATCACAGGAAAGGTGAAGCTATTGCCTAAGCCATGCGAATGTCAAAAGATGTTGTAACGTTCTCGGGTGACTTGACCATCCATCTTTCTTTTGATACATGTAATTAATGTGTCCGTCTGCTAATGAGTCTACAAATTTGTTTATGTGAGCACTAATCATGACACTCGCTACAGCGGGATAGCTTCTCGAACGGTAAGGCAGTCGGAGAAACGTTTGACTTTATCTCAATTAGTAACGTTCTCACTCGGTGAGACGCTCTATTTTTATATTCACTCGGCGGATTAAAGTATATATTGGCAATACTGTTTGCGGATTTAATCCAGGAATGCCTGGTTTGACGATCGGAATCGCAGGATGGGTGAATCAATTGATTTAGCCGTTCGTCTCTCGCAGAAGGTGTTAACTTTCCTCATCGGTTCGACCATCGATCTTCTAATTCATACGTTAAATTAACGTGCCCCTCAGTAAAATGTCTACTATTTTGTTTCCATGAACATAGGCAAGGCACTCCCAATGGCGGATTTGGCTTCTCGGATGGTGCGGCCGTCGGTAACATGTCCGATCTCATACGTATAGGTAACGTTCTACAGCGGTTTGACGCTCTGCCATAATATTCATATCGTGAAATAAGGGTCCTATTGCGAATACTTATCACCGGATTTACATCCGGAATGCCTGATTCGGTTCTAGAAATTACAGTATATTTGAAGCTATGGACTTAGCCGTGTGGCTCACAAGGATGGTGGTAGCGCACCCGAACTGTTTGGCCCTCGGTATTATAATTCATACATAAATCTAATGTGCCGCCACTAAAATATATACTAGTATGTGCCTCGAAAGACGAAGTTATGTTCTCGATACAGCGGGTTAGCTTCTCGTATGGTAAGGATTTCGGTAATACGTATGACCTCATACCAATTGGTTATGATCCCCGTTTGACTCTTTACATTAATATTAATATCTCGCATGAATGTGTGTGTCGCCAATACTATTCAAGCGATTTACTCCCGGAATTGCTGGCTTGACTCTCGGAATCACAGGATAGGTGAAGTTATTGATATAGCCGTTCGACTTCCAAAGAAGATGGGAACGTTCTCGCACGGTTTGACTCCCGATTATTTTGTTCATACACGAATATACGGGGTGCGCCTGTTAATATGGCTACTAATTTGATTCCTTGTGCACTAAGCATGTCTCTCGCTATATCGGTTTAGGTTCTTGGAGGGTAAGGTCTTCGGTAGATCGTTTCACTTTATCCCAGCTTGAAACGTTCTCAAACAGTGTCACGGACTACTCTGATATTCAAAACGTGAATTATGGTCTCAGTTGCCGATACTCTTCTGCGGATTTACTCTTGCATTACCCGGTTGGCCCCTGGGAGTTACTGGATAGGAGAAGCTATTGACCTAGCCGTCCGACTCTCAAAGTGGGTGGTAAAGTTCTCGGACGGTTTGTCCATCGATATTCTAATTCATACATGAATTTAAGGTGCCGTCACTAAATTGTATAATAATGTGTTTCCCTAAACATGTAGCTATGCTCTCGATATGGCGCGTTAGCTTCTCGGCCGGTAAGGAATTCGCTGATTCATTTGACTTCATAGTAATTGATAACGTTCTCACACGGTGTATCGTTTTATGTTAGTATTCACTCCGCGCATTAAGGTATCTATTGCCAATCCTCTTCAGCGGATTTACTCCCAGATTACTTGGTTTGGCTCTCGGAATTACAGAATAGGTGGAGCTATTGACTTATACGTTCGGCTCTCAAAGAGGGTGATAACGTTCTCAAACGGTTTGACACCCGATCCTCTAATTCGTACATGAGATTAGTGTGCCCATCAGGAAAATGTATACTAATATCTTTCTCTGGACACGAAATTATACTCTCAGTACGGCGGGTTCCCGCCTCGGAAGGTAAGGCTTACCGTAAAGGGTTTGTCTCTGTCCCAATTAGTAGCAGCCATCTACGACGGGTTGACTGCATACCTTAATATTCATACTTTGATTTATGGCATCTATTGCCGACACTGTACCATCAATTCAGTCCTGGAGTACCACGTTTGACACTCGCTACCACAGGATGTGTGAAGCTGTTGACATAGGCGTTTGTCTAACAAGGAGGGAAGCATCGATCTGGAACTGTCTGACCCACGATATTCCAATTCATATATGAAATTAAGGTGCACGTCACTATGATACGTACCAAATTGCATCTCTGAGCACAAAGTTATACTCTCGGCAAGGCGTGTTAGCTGCACCGAAGGTATAGCTTTCGGTAAAGAATTTGAGTCTATACAAATGCGTATCGATCTCCGACGATTTGACTGCCTACTATAATACTAATGCCGAGAATTTTGGTTTGTATTGCCAATATTGTACAGCGGATTTACTCCCGGAGTAACCGGTTTGACATTCGGAATCACAGGATAGTTGAAGCTATTGACTTATCCGTCGGCGCTCAAAGAAGTTTGTAACGTTCTCGAACGCTTTAACTCTCAATGTTGATATGTGTACACAAAAATATGATGTCCGTCCGCTAACATGACTACTAATTTGACTCCGGGAACAATAATACATGATTCTCGCTACAGCGGATTAGGTTCTCGGAACGTATAGTGTACGTTATAAAGAATGTCTTAATACGAACTGGTAATGATCGCCGACGGTTTCACTCTCGACTTTAATATTCATACCGTGAATTATGGTGTGAACTGGCAATACTGAACAGCGGGTTTAGTCCCGGGATACCTGGTTTGACTCACTGAATCACAGGATAGGTGATGCTCTTGACGTAGCCGTTCGTCTATCACAGAAGGTGGCAATACTCCCGAGCGGTTTGACCCTCGACATTCTAATTCATGCACGAAATAACGGTGCCTGTGTCTGAAACGAATACTAATGTATTTCTCTGGACACGAAGTTATACTCTCGATGCAGTAGGTGAGATTCTCGGAAGGTAAGGCCTTCGATGAAACCGTTTACTTTACGGCAATTGGTATCGTTCTCAAACGATTTGGCACTATACCTTAATAATATAACCGAGAACTAAGGAGTCGATTTCCAATTCTGATCGTTCGATGTACGCCCGGAATACCAGGTTTGATTCACGGAAACGCAGGATACGCTTAGCTGTTGACTCAGCCGTTCGACACTCAAAGAAGGTGGAAGCGTTGACACTCTATCTTCTCGTTCATACATGAATTTATGGTGCTGTCATTGAAATGAATACAAATTTCTTTGTCTGAACTTGAAGTTATACTTTCGATACAGCGGGTTAACTTTTCGGATGGTATGGTCTTCGGTAAAACGTTTGCCTTTATATCATTTTCTAGCTTCATCAAACGGATTGACGCTCTACTTTAATATTCAAGCCGTGAATGAAGGTGTCTAATGCGAATACTGTGCAGTGCATTTACTCCAGGAATACCTGGTTTGACTCTCCGAACTACTTGATAGGTAAATCTATTGAATTAGCCGTTCGTGTCTCATAGATGGTGGCAACGTTCTCAAACGGTTTGAACCTCGATCTTCTAGTTCATATGTGAATATAAGATAACGTCTCCAAATTTTACATGAATGTGTTTCCCTAAACACGTAGCTATACTCTCGATACAGCGGGTTAATTTTTCGGAGGGTAAGGTATTCGGTAAAACGTTTTACCCTATACTAGCAGGTATCGTTCGAATCTCCATATTACTATTTATACTGTAAATTATGGTGTCTATTGCCAATTTTGTTCTGAGGATTTGCACGCAGAATACCTGGTTTCACCGGCGGAATCACAATACAGGCGATGCTATTGACTTAGCCGCTCATGTCTTACATAGTCTGGTAAAGTTCTCGAACTGTTTGACTCTCGATCTTCTAATTCATACATTAAATTAAGGTACCGACACTAATATCTGTAATAATTAGTCCCACTGAACACGAAGATATACTCTCGATGAAGTAGGTGAGGTTCGCGGAAGCTACGGTCTGCGGCAATGCGTTTGACTTAATGAAAATTGGTAACGTGCACAACCGGTTTGAAGCTCTATTTTAATATACAGACCGTGAATGATGGTGTCTATTACCATTACTATTCGGAGGATTTACTCCCGGAATACTTGGTTCCACTCTCAGAGTCGCAGGATAGGTTAAGCTATTGCCTTAGCCGTTCATTTCTCACAGAAGCTGGTAACGCGCACGAACGTTTTGGTCCTCGATCTTGTCATTCCTACATGAAATAAAGGTGCCCATCGCTGAAATATATACGAATTTGTTTATCCGAACACGAAGTTATACCTTTGAGAGAGCGGGATTGGTTTCCGGAAGGTATTGCAGTCCGTAGATTACTTTATAGGAATTGGTAATGATCACCGACGGTTGGACTCTCTACTACAATAATCGTACCGTGAATTGCGGTCTCTGTTTCCAATGCTGTTCAGCGGGTTTACTCCCGGAATGACTAGTTTGACTCACGGAATCACATTATAGTTGAAGCAATTGACTTATCCGTTCGTCTACAACAGATGGAGTCAACGTTATCTAATGGTTTGACCCTTGATCTTGTAACTCATACATGAAAGTAAGGTGCCCGTCACTAAAATGTACACTAATTCGTTTCCCTGAAAACCATGTAACACTCTCGATACAGCAGGTTTGTTTCCCGGAAGGTAAGGTATTCGGTAAAAGGATTGACTTTATTGCAATTAGCAACTTTCTCAAACGGCGTGGCACTCTATTTTAATATTGAAACCGTGGTTTAGGGTGTCTATTGCCAATACTGTTCAGTGGATTTACTCCTGGAGTACCTCGTTTAACACTATGAATCGAAGGATAGGTGATGCGATCGACTTAGCCGCACGAGTCTCACAGAAGGTGGTAACGCTCTGGAACGATTTGACTCCCGATTATTCTATTCAAACATGAAAATTATGAGTCCGGCTGCTAAAATATCTACTAATTGGTTTCCGCGGCACTAAGCGTGACACTCGCTACAGCGGGTTATTTTCCAGGAAGGCAAGGTATCTCGTAATATTTTGACTTCTTACTATGTTCTCCAACGGTTTGACTATCTACTTTAATATCCATACCGTGAAGCAAGGTGTCTATTGACAATACTGTCCTGCGCATTTACTCACGGAATGCCAGGCTTGATTCTTGGAATCATAACTATAGGTGAAGCTATTGACTCAGCCGTTCGACTCTCAACTAAGTTGGTAAGGTTCTCGAATGATTTGACCCTCGGTCTTCTATGCCATACATGAAATTATGGCACCCGTCGTTAAAGTGTGTACTAATTTGTTTTTCTGAACACGATGCTACCCTCTAGATAGAACGGGTTAGCTTCCAGGAAGGTGAGGCCATCGGTCAAGAGGATACCTTCATAGCCATATGTAAGGTTATACAGCGGATTGACACTCTAATTTAATATACAAACCGTGAATTGAGGTGAAAAATTCCAATACCTTTCAGCGGATTCAATCCCGGTATAGCTGGTAGGCTTTCGGAATCACAGGATAGGTGAAGTTATTGACTTAACCGTTCGACTGTCAAAAGTGTGGTACCGTTCTGTATCGGTTTTACCCTCGATTTTCTAATTAATACACGAAATTAAGGTGCCCGTGACATAATTGGTTAAAAATTTGTTTCTATGGACACGAAGTTATACTCCCGTTACACACGGTTTTGTTATCCTGGGGTAAAGCCATCCAGAAAGGGTTTGACACTATACGAATGGGTAACGTTCTACAACGGTTTGGCGCTCTACTTTACTATTAATACTGTGATCTAACGTGTATACTGTTAATACAGCTATGTGGATTGACTCCTGGAAGACCTGGTCTGACCCTCGGAATCACAAGATGGGTTAAGCTATGATCGTAGCTGTGCCACTCTCAACGAAGGTAGTTACGTCCTCGAACGGTTTGACAATCGATCTTCCAATTCGTACATGAAATTATGATGCCCGCCACAATAATATATACTAATTTGATCCTTTGAACACCATGTGATACTCTCGGTACAGCACGATAGGCTTTCGGAGGGTAAGATCTTCAGTAATGCGTTTGACTTTATAGCAATTGGTAGCATTCACAAACGGATAGACGCTCTGCATTAATATACCAACTGCGAACTAAGTTGTCCATAGCCATTTCTGTACAGTGGATTTACTCCTGATATAGCTGATGTGACTCTCGGTACCTCAGGATAGATGAAGCTATATTCCTAGTTGTGCGATTGTCAATGAAGTTGGGAATTTACTGGAGCGGATAGCCTCTCGATTTTCTCATTTATACATGAGAATAGGGTCTGCTTCTGCCATAATGTCTACTATCTTGTTTCCGTGCGTACTAAGAATGACACTCGCAACAGCGGGATAGGTTCTAGGAGGGTAATGTATTCGGTAGAAAGAACGACTCTATATGAACTGATAATGTTCTCCAACGGATTGACCTTCCGCTTAAATATTCATACCGTGAATAAGGATATCTATTGCCAATACTGTACAGTAGATTGACTCCCGGATCACGTAGATTGTCTCTTGGAATAACAGGATAGGTGAAGCTGTTAACTTAGTCGTTCGACTTTCAACGATAGAGGTAACGTCCTAGAGAGGTTTTGCTCATGATTTTGTATTCATACATGAAAATAAGGATCCCGTCATTAAAGTGTATACTCATTTGCCACTCTGAACACGAAGTTATACAACCGATACAGCGGGATAGGTTCACACAAGGTATGGCATTCGGCGAAAGGAGTGTCTTTATATCAATTGGTAATGTTCTCCGACTGTATGACCCTCTACTTTAATATGCAATCCGTGAATTAAGGTGTCCATTGAAAACACTGTTCAGCAGATATACTCTTGGAATGCCTGTTCTGACTCATGGCATCCCAGGATAGATGAAGATATTGACTTAGCCGTTCGACTCTCAAAGATGGTGGTCACGTTCCCGAACCGTTTGACACTTGACCAATTCATTCCTACATGAAATTGTGATCCCCGACACTAAATGTTTAATAACTCTTCTGTGAAAACGAATTTATAATCACCATACAGCGGACTAGCTTTTTGGAATGTAATGCCTTCAATGAAAACTTCGACCCTATACCAATTCGCAACGTTCTACTACGGTTTGGCACTGGACTTTACTACTTATACCGTCAAATATGGTGACTAATACAATTCTCTGCAGCGGGTGTGCTGCCGGAATGCCTGCTTTGACTCTCAGAATTACAGGATGGGTGAAGCTTTTGACAGTCGTTCGCCTTTCGACGAAGGTAGTGTCGTGCCCAAACGGTTCGACCCTCCGTTTTCTATCTGATACATGAAGATAAGGAGCCTTCCACAATAGAGTACTCCAATTTGAGTCTCTGATAACGAGGATATAATCTGGATACAACAGGTTAGCTTCTCGGGAGGTAAGGCCTTCGGTAAAAAGTTGCTATATATAGCGATTGGTAACGGTCCACAAACGTTTTACTGTGATATTTAATGTGTATACCATGGAATAGCGATTCTAATGCCAGTACTGTACAGCGGGTTATGACGCGGATTACATGCTTGACTCTCTGCATCATAGGACAGATGAAGCCGTTATATAAGCAGTCCGATTCGCATCTAAGGTGGTATCGTTCTCTAACGGTTTTACGTTCGATCTTCTAATTCATAAACGAAATTAAGGTGCACGTCCCAAAAATGAATACTAACTTGCGCCTCGGTGCACGGAGTTATACTCTCGATACAGCGGGTTATGTTCTGGGATGGTAAGGTCTTCTGCAAACCGTATGTACTTATACCACATGGTAATGTTCTCAAATGATTTGACCCGCGATTTTCTATTCCATACATGAAGCGAAGGTGCCCGTCACAGAAATGAAGACCAATTTCTTTCTCTCAACACAAAGTTATACTCTCGATGTCGTCGGTGACGTTTGCGGATGGTAAGTTCTTCGGTATAACGTTTGAGTTTATAGGAATTGGTAACGTTCTGAGACGGTTTCATGCTCTACTTTAATACACAAACCGTGAATAAAGGTGTCTATTGCCAATTCTGTTCAGCGCATTTACTCCAGGAATACCTAGATTGACTTTAGGTATCTCAGGATAGGTGAAGCTATTGTCTTAGCCGTACGAAACTCACCAGAAGGTGGTAACGTTCTCGACCGGTTTGACCCTGTACTTTAATATTCATACTGTGATTTAAGGAATATTTTGCCACTGAGCAGCGCACTTAATCCAGAGATACCTGATTTTAATTGCGGAATCACAGTATAGGTTATGTCATTGGCATAGCTGTGCGACTAGTAAAGAAGGTGGTACCGTTCTCGTACGGTTAGAACCTTGACATTGCTATTCAGACTTGAATATGAGGTGTACGTCTGGTGAAACGTCTACCAATTTAACGCCGTGACCACTGAGCAAAACACTCGCTACAGCGGGTTAGGTTCTCGGACGTTAAGACCTTCGGATAAAAGTTTGACTCTATGACAGTTGGTAATGTCCTCCGACGGTTTAACTCTCTACTTTAACGACCAAAACAGTGAATTAATGAGTCTATTGTCTCTACAGTTCAGTGGATTTACTCCAGGAATACCTGAATACTCCTCCGGAATCACAGGATAGCCGAAACTACTGACTTATCTGATCCTCCCTCAGCGGAGGCCGTACCGTTCGCGAACGGTTTGACCATCGATCAATAATTTCCTTCTCTGTATTAGAAGATATACTCGTGCTACAGCGGCTTAACTCTGTACCTTTACATTTATAACGCGAAATATGGTGCCTAATGGCCATACTGAACAGCAGATTTACTCGCGGAATACCAGAATTGACACCCGGATTCATTGGACGGGTGAAGCGACTGGTATTGCCGATCGGTTGCTATAGAAGTTTGTAACGTTCTCCGAAGTCTTCACTCTAGATCTTCTAATACATATATGAAGTGAAGGTGGCCGTCACTGAAATGTGCACTAATTTGATCCTCTGTTAGTTATAAGTTATACTCTCGATACGGCAGGTTAATTTCTCAGAAGGTAGGGCTATCGGTAAGGTGTTCGATTCTATGCCAATAGGTATACCGTTCAAAACCGTTCTATAACGGTTTCACGGTCTGCTATAATATTCAAACCCTGCATTATGGTGTCTATTTCCAATACTGTTCAACAGTTTATCTCCAGACACACCTGCTACGACTCTCGGTAGCACAGGATATGTGATGCTATTAGCTTTGTCCGTCGAGTCTCAAGGAAGATATTAACGTTCTCGATCGTTTTCACACTCGATGCTGATAATTATACACAAACATGTGGTGTCCGTTCGCTAAAATGCATAGTAATTTGTTTCTGAGACTATCGAGTAGGGTACTGGCTACAGCGGGATAGGTTCTCGGAACGTAAGGTATTCGGTGAAAGGAATGACATTATATGAATTGGTAATGTTATCCGACGATTTGACACCGTACCTTAATATCCATTCCGTGAATTAAGGTATCAATTTCCAATACTCTTCAGCAAATTTATTCCCGAATTACCTTATTTGACTCTCAGAATCACAGGATAGGTGAAGCTATTGACCTAGGCGTTCGGCCCCACAGAAAGTGGTAACGTTCCCGAACGGTTTAGCACTCGATGTTCCATTTCGTTTGTGAAATTAAATTTCCCGTCACTGAAACGTTTACCTGTGTGTTTCACTGAACGCAAGGATATACTCTCGATACAGCGGGTTTTGTTCTGGGACGATAAGGCATTCTGTGAAACGTTTTACAATATACCAATTCCTAAATATCAACAATGCTTTGATTCCGTACGTTAATATTCATAACGTGAAATAGGGTATCTAATGTCATACTGTGACGCTGATTTACTGCCGGAATATCTGGTTTGTCTATCGGAAACACAGGACAGGTGATTCTATTGACTTCGCCGTTCGAATCCCAAGGAAGACGGTCAAGATACCCAACGGTTTGACGCTCGATATTCCTTTTCGTACATAAAATGAAGGTGCCCGTCTCTGCTATGTACATTAATGCATTTCACTGAACACGAAGATATACTCTCGATGCAGCGAGATTTGTTCTCGGATGGTAAGAATTTCGGTAAATATTTTACTCTGTGGTAATATGTGACGTTTTATAACGGCATGACTCTGTACATTCATATTGATTCCGTGAATTAATATATCTGCTGCCCATACCGTTGAGCGTGTTTACTCCCTGATTACCTAGTTTGACTAGCGGAATCACATGGTGGGTGAAGATATTGACTTAGCCGTTCAACTCGCAGAGAATGAGGTAACGTTGCTGAAAGGTTTGACCCACGACATTCTAATTCATGCATAAAATTAAGGTACTCGACACTAAAATGTATGCTCGTTCGTACCTCTGAAAACCGTATTATTCTCTCGATACAGCGGATCAGTTTTTCGGAGGGTAATGTTTTCCGTAAGACCTATGACCCTACGCGGGTTGTTAACGATCTACAACGGATTGACGGCCTGCTTCAATATTCAAACCGCGAATTAGAGTGTCAGTTGCCGGTACTCTTCAGCGGATTTACTCCCGGATTATCTGGTTGACACTCAGTATCGCAGGATAGGTGAAGTTATTGACATAGCCGAACGATCATCTATGAAGGTGGAAACGGTCTCGAACCGTTTGACTCTCCATCTTCTGATTCACACGTGAAATAAGAATGCCCGTCAATAAAATATATACTAATATCTTTCTCTAAACACGAAGTTATACTCTCGATACAGCGGGGGAATTTTCCGGAGCGCAAGTTCTTCGGTAAAACGATTGACTTTATAGCAATTTGTATCGTTGTACAACGAATTGACAGTCCGCATTAGTATTCATACCATGAATTTGTGATGTCTATTGCCTTTACTGTTCAGCGGATTGACTCCCTGAATATCCGATTTTACTATCGGAATCACAGGGCATGTGAATCTATTAACATAGCCGTTCGACTCCCAAAGAAGGTGGGAGCGATATCGAACAGTTTAGCCCGCGATTTTTTAATTCATGCATAAAATTAAGGTGCTCGTCATTAAAATGAATACTAATTTGTTCCTCTGGAGAAGAAGGTATACTCCGTATACAGCGGGCGAGATTTTCGGAGCGTAAGGCCCGCGGTAAAAATATTGACACTGTACAAATAGGAAACGTTCTAGAGCACTTTTATTCTATAGTTGAATATTTATACCGTCGAATAGAGTGTCTATTGCCAATCAGGGATAGAAATAATCTCATGCCTAAAGAAGTAAAATATAGACCAATTAGCGGAGGAGTAAGCGCAGGAGATCAAACTCTGCTTCCGAACCGGGAAAAAGGACTCAGAGGAAACAAACTGGGTCATAGAAGTGGACACTGCCACAAGCGCGAAGTTGCACACGGGCAAGCTTATCATATCCTGGAATGATTGCAAAGTGCGTGACTTCATAGCGGTCAGCAGATGCTACAAGTGCCAAGGTTTCGGGCACATAGCCAAGCACTGTAGACAGAAACACGAGACGTATGGCCACTGTGCGGAAAGCGGGCACGACACAAAAGCGTGTCCGAATAAGAAGGAGAGAGCAGTTTGCGTGATCTGCAAGGAATGCGGCAAGGACAGCAACCATGCAGCCTCCAGCATGAGTTGCCCGACTTACAATGCCGCGCTCGTAGGACCGTTGCTAGAACGTGTTATGAATAATTCTAGCAACGGCATCCAGAAGGAGATACGGATCCTGCAAATCAACTTGCAGAGATCGAGGATCGTACCATTTGAGGTTATATTGCAGATGGAAATAATGGGCGCAAGCGTTATACATATGCAAGAGTCGTATACAATTCGAGGCAATGTTCCCGGTTTCGGTACGAGCGTCGCGAACGTCAGTCGCGGAACGGGGGACGCACCGACACTTGCCGCGGTGGGCGTCAGGGGAAATCATCTCTCGGCTCTCGATCTGACGAGAGACGGATCTCTGTGCATGAGGCACTGCGCTTGTGTGCAGATAAGCGACCGAAATATACGTGGTAAGCCAATATTTTCCTCCGTCAGAAAATATAGAAATCGGCATCGCACAGCTGGATAGGGTGCTGACGGCGCTGCGGGGTAAGCGGGTCATCGTCGGAGCAGACGCGAATGCGAAGTCGCCCCTGTGGTTCAGCAGGGTGCTCGACGAGCGTGGCCAGCTCCTCGATGGCCTGATTGCCCAGCACGGCCTGATAGTGCTAAACCAGCCGTGCGATGTAACCACTTTCGAAACAACTCGGGGAAAGTCAATCATCGACGTGACGCTCGTATCGCAGGAGGCACTAACGTTCGTGCACGAATGCAAAGTGCACGATGACGGAACCTCCAGTGACCACAGAATACTGGAGACGCGACTTAACCTCAAGCTGAGCAAAACGCCGCCACCACCACTACCACCGCGCTACAAAATGAAGAATGCCAAGTGGGAAAAGTTCCAGCAAGTCATAATTAATGAGAAGGGGAAATTGGATCATATTGTGATAAACGCAGAAGAAGATGTGGAGGTAATGGCCGCAGAGCTGGAGCTGGACCTTACCAAAGCATACGACGCGACCATACCGAAGAAGAAATGGCACGAGAGGTCCATCCCGTGGTGGACCGAAGAACTCACACGGGCCAAGAGGAATGCCTACAAGGCGAGAAGAATACATCAGGGGACAAAAGACCCCGTATCGAGTGAAAGGCAGAAACAGCGGTATCGCGGTCAGCGAAGGAAATACTCCAAAATGGTGACGAACGCGAAGATCCAGCACAGGCACTAGTTCGTCACCGTTGAAGGAAACAGGTAGCCCTGGGGGATCGTCTACAAGACCGCCCTCGGGAAGCTGAAGATAGAAGAGTCCACGTGCGCGATACGCACGCCGCACGGAGGAACCACGGACTGGAGATCCACTGCCACGTCCCTGCTTACCGCACTAGTCCCAGACGACGACGCATGAGCCGACACGCTCGAGCATCTGGGGATCCGTGAGGACTCGATGAACCCCCCCGGAGACAGCGGACAGCCCTCCATGCACGCAAGAAGAACGTAGCTGCGCAATCGCGCGACTAAGAAAAGGAAAGTTCCCCGGTCCCGACCAAATCGAGGCCGAGGTAACGTTGTCACCATTCCGAAAGGACCGGACCGAGATAGAAGTTCCCCGAATTCATACAGACCAATATGTTTGCTATCCATGATAGGTAAGCTGTTGGAGCGACTGATGGCGAAGAGGATGGCCCCACTCCTTGTAACACCTCGTCGACCACGACCTGTCCTCTGACCGGCAGTTCGGGTTTCGGCCCGGAAAGTCGACGGAGGACGCGATCGTCATGTTCAGAAGAACGGTCGACGAGATGAACGAGTGGAAATACACACTTGCGATCGCGATCGATATCTCGGTCGCCATCGACAACGTGTGGTGGCCGAGCGTGTTGCACGAGCTGATGAGGAGGAGTTGTCCGAGAAACATCTACAGGCTAGTGCAGAGCTACATCTCGGAACGGGTAGTGCAACTTTCGGGAAAGCACGATACAGTCGAAAGGCCCTTGACAAAAGGTTGCCCCCAAGGTGCGATACTTGGTCCCAGTTTCTGGAACTTAGTTATCGATGACTGGCTGGCGCAGCTGGAGTCCGCTGACATAAATTGCGAAGCAATAGCCTACGCGGATGATGTCATCATAATCGTCGGTGGATACTCCAGAGAAGATCTGCGTCTGAAGGGACAAGAAGCGGTCACAGCGGTCTCGACATGGTGCAGCCGCAAGAGGCTCACACTTTCGGCCGAGATGACGGAGATGCTGCTGGCGAGAGGGAAGCTCGACGCCGAACGCCAACCAACAATACGCATCAACGGACGGAGCATCAGGATGAGCCCATGAATAAAGTATCTGGGCGTCCACTTTGAGCGAGGCCTCAAGCTCGATAAGTTCGTGCACGAAACAGCGCAAAAGTGCAGAAAGGTGTTCATCAGCCTAGCGAAGGTGGCCAAAGCGAATTGGGGACACGGAATAGGAGCTCTCAGTACGTTGTACAAGAGGCACTTTCTCCCGATAGCCACGTACGCGGCGGCCAGATGGAGAGACCAGTTGAACAAGAAAGCGCGGAATATCCTTGAGAGTTAGCAGAGAATGACTCTGTTTCAAATCGAAACACCCAAATAGAAACACCCAAGACGATGTTCCCGGATAGCAGGATCCACCAGACGAGGAACAAAACGCTGCTAAAGGAGGAAGCTGCGCAGATGGACGTGAATGGACCACAAGCAGCAGCAGCAGAAGGACGAAACAACCAACAGAGGAAGGAACACACGAATACAGGAGGTAAGTGACCTGCGACCGATAAAGCAGGCGGTGAATACCGTGACGTTGCAGGCTTATCGGTCGATGCCAGCCTGCCGGGACCGAGCGAGAAGCTGGCAGCTCCGCCTTCACGTGGCCCACGCTGGTAGCGTTGTTCCAGAATGCTTGACACCATAGAGACTCGGCCAAAGAGCTGTCTCCCGAAACTGCTGGAAACTTGCCCGATGATCCTCTACGGGAAGGACAGAGTTTTTCCACGCTATGTGTCCAACACCTACACACGGGATCCCTTCTGCAGGGGTGGAAGTAGGAAGTAGCCTTAACACCGTTCTGCGAAGACGGTTTAAAGCGTACGCTCGGGGTACGGCGCGGTCGCCGCAATACTTGTCAGTTTCCAATACTGTGCAACGGATTTACTACTGGAATACCTGGTGTGATTCTCGGAATCACAGAATAGGTGAAGCTATTGACTTAGCTGTGCCACTCACAAAAGAGGTGGTAACGATCTCGAACGGTTTGACATTCGAATTTCTTATTCATGCAATAAATTAGGGTGCCCTGCACTATAATGTATACTGATTTGTTCGACAGAACACCTTGTTGTATACACGATATAGCGCGTTTTACATTCGGACTGAAGGTCATCAATAAAACGTTCGACTTTATACCGACTGGAAACGTTCTCACACGGTTTGTCGCTCTACATAAATATTCAAACAGTGTTCTAAGATGTATATAGCCAATACTGTTCAGCGTATTTTCGCCAGGAAGACCTGGTTTGACTCTCGAAATCACAGGATGTGTGATGCTATTGACTTATCCGTTCGACGTTCAAAGAGGGTGCTAAAGTTCTCGAACTGTTAGACCCTCAATCTTCGAATACACACATGAAATAAACGTACGCCTCCCTAAAATGTCTACTATTTTGTATCCATGAACACTAAGCGAGAAACTCCAAACAGCGGGTTGGGCCTCTCGCAAGGCACTGCCTTCGGTAGCAAGTTTGATCGTGTACGAAAATATAACGTCCTGCAATGGATTGACGATCTACCTTAATATTCACAACGTGAATTATGTGTCTTGTTGCCAATGCTTATCACCAGATATAATACCGGAATTCCTGGTTTGGCAGTCGAAGTCACAAGATAGGACAGGCAACTGACTTCGGCGTTCGAATCCCAAAGAAGGTGGTCACGTTCCCATCGGGTTGACCGACGACCTTCTAATTCATACATGAAGTTAAAGCGCCCGTCATTCAAATGAATACTAACTTCTTTCTCTGAACACGAAGTTATATTCTCGACGTGGCGGTAGAGAGTCCCCGCAGGTAGGGCCTTCTAATTCATACATGAAGTTAAAGCGCCCGTCACTGAAATGAATACTAACTTCTTTCTCTGAACACTAAGTTATATTCTCGACGTGGCGGTAGAGAGTCCCCGCAGGTAGGGCCTTCGGAAATAAGTATCACTTTATCCAAAATGATAACCTTCTACAACGGTTTGACACTGTACGTTAATATTCATACCGTGAATTATTATTTCTATTGTCAATACTCTTCAGCCGATTTACACCCTGAATACCTCATTTGACCCACGGAATTACAGGATACATAAAGCTATTGACTTAGCGCTTCGAATTTCAGTGGTTGTGGAAACGTTCTCGATAGGTTTGACCCTGGATCTTATAATTCGTACATGATATTAGGAACAGTCACTATAATGTATAGTAATTTCCATGTCTGATAATAGTGCTATAGTCTAGATCCAGAGGGTTCGGTTCTAGAATGGTATGGCCGTCAGTAAAAAGTTTGACTCTATACCAATAAGTAACGTTCCACAGCGGTTTGACACTGCACTTTAATACTCATATCATGAAGTAGGGTGCCTGTTGAGATTACTTTACTGCGTGTTTCCTAGCAGAATACCTGGTATGACTCTCGGAATAACAGGACAGGTGGTGCTAACGACTTAGCTGTATAATTGTCGAAGAAGGTGGAAACGTTCCCGGAACTGTTTGCCTCCCGATCATCTAATTCAATTATGAAATTAAGGTGCGCGCCTCTAATATGTCAACACATATGCTATCATGAACACTGAGCAAGGCACTCACTACAGCGGGATGGACTGCTCGGTAGCTAAGGCCTTCGGTAAAGAGTTTGATTGTATAAGAATAGATAAAGTTCTACTACGGTTTTAGGCTCTACTTTAATATTCGAACCGTGAATTATGTAGTGAATTGCCAATACTATGCAGCGGATAGACTCCCGGAATTCCTGGGCTGACCTACGGAAACACAGGATACGTGAAGCTGTTGATTTAACCATTCGTCTCTCAAAGCAGGTGGTATCATTTGCAAACGGTTTGAGAATCGATCGTCTAATTCATACGTAAAAGTAAGTTTCTCGTCACTGAATTGTAAACTAGTGTCTTTCTATGAGCACGAATTGCCTCTCTCGATACAGAAGGTTATGTTCTCGGAAGGTTAGGTATTCGGTAAAAGGTTGGACTCTATAATAACCGGTAACGTTCTACAACGGTTTCACTGTGTACTTTGATATTCACAGTGTGAATTACGGTGCCTATTTCCAGCACACTTCAGA
>NIJG01000384.1:60971-73156 GCA_002201625.1 Euglossa dilemma
TAGTTTGAATCTCGGAATCACATGATAGGTGAAGCTATTGTATTAAATTGTGCGTTTTCACATAGAAGGTGGTAACGTTCTGGACCTGTTTGACCCTCGATCTACTCATGCTTACATGAAATGAATGTGCCCATGACTACGATGTATACTGATTTTGTACCATTACATCGTGTTCAGAGGAACAAATTAGTATACATTATAGTGACGCGCACCTTAATTTCTTGTATGCTTTAGAAGATCGAGGGTCAAACAGTTCGAGATCGTTACCACCTTCGTTGAGAGTCGATCGGCTCGGACAGCTCCTTCATTTGTTCCGTGATTTCGATAGATAAACCAGGTATACCTGGAGACAATCCTCTGTACAGTATTGGCAGTAGTCAGTATAATTCTCGGAATGAATATTAAAGTAGGAGGACAATCCGTCGGAGAATATTACCCATATCCATGGTATCCTGCTTTTTACCGAATACATTACCTTCCTAGAACCTAACCCGCTGTTGCGGGTGTCATGCTTGACACTCAGGGGAACAAATTAGTAGACACTATAGCAGAAGCACACCTTATTTTCATATATGAATGAGAATATCGGGAGTCTAAATGTTCGAGAACGTTACCACATTCTGTGAGAGACGAACGGCTATGTCAATAACTTCACCTACCCTGTGATTCCGAAATTCGCACGAGATATTCCAGGAGTAAATGCACTGTATAGTATTAGCAATTGATACCTTAATTCGCGTAGTGAATACGAAAATAGTGCGTCAAAACCGTTTGAGGACGTTACCAGTTGATATAAAGTCATACGTTTCACCGAATGCCTTACCGTCGGAGAAGCTAACCCGCTGTATCGAGAGAATAACATGATGTTCAGTGGGACGAACATACAAACATTTTAGTTACACGCTCCTTATTCTCAGGCATGAATCAGAAAATGGAGAGTCATACGTTTCGCGAACGTAACCAGCATCTTTGAAAGTGGCACACCTACGTCAATAACTCCAACTATCCTGCAATTCCAAGAGTCGGTCACAGGTGTTCCAGGCGTTAATCCGCTGAACAGTATTGGCAATATACACCTTAATACAAGGTTTGAATGATATAGCAGACTGTCAAGCCGTTGTAAAACGTTGCCTGTTGACATAGAATCGTACATGTTACCGATATCCCTACCTTCTGAGTAGTCTTTCAGCAGTACTGGGAGTATAACCTCTTGTCCAGAGCATCAAATTAGTGAACATTTTAGTGACGGTGACGATAATTTCATTATGAATTAGATGATCGATGGTCAAATAGTTCGAGAATGTTACCATTCTCTGAAAGAGTCGAGCGGCTAAGTCAGTAGCATCACCAATACTGTGATTCCGCGGGTGAAACCAGGTATTCTGCGTGTAAATTCGCAGCACAAAATTGGCAATAGACACCATAACGTACAGTATAAATAGTAATATGATGATTCGAACCATAATTGAACGTTACCTACTGGTATATGGTCAATCTTTTTTCCGGACACCTTACCCTCAGAGAACCTAACCCACTGCAGCAAGTGTCTTGCTTAGTGTTCAATGAAATAAATTAGTAGGCACATTAGCAGACGGACACTTTAATTGCATGAATCGATTGGAAGATGGAGGATCATATCTTTCGAGAACGTTACCACCTTCCTTGAGAGTCCAACGGCTAAGCCAATGTCAAGCCCATATCCTCTGATTCCGAGAGTCAAGCCAGGAATTCCGGGAGTAAATCACTTGCATAGCATTGGCAAGAGACATATTAATGCGAGATATGAATATTAATGTAAAGAGTCAAACGGATAGCATAACCAATTGGTATAAAGTCAAACGTTTTACCGAAGACCTTACCCTCCGAAGAACTTTCCCATGGTATCGAGAGTATATCTTCATATTTAGAGAATCACATTAGTATTCATTATAATGATGGAATCTTAGGTTCATGTATGAATTAGAATGAAGAGGGTCATACGGTTTGGGAACGTTACCACCTTTACTGAAAGTCGCACAGCTATGTCAATAGCTTCACTTATCCTGCGGTTACGAGCGTCAAACCAGGTATACCGGGAGTGTATCCGTAGTACAATGTTGCCAACACGCACCTGACTTCTCGGCATTAGCATTGAAGTAGGCAGTCAAGTTGCAGAAACCATAGGTATTGGTATAGACTCAAACTCTTTGCCGAAGGTCTTACCTTCGGTGCAGCTAACCCTCCGTATTGAGAGTATAAGAACGCGCTCAGGGAAGCAAATTTTTATACACATTAGTGACGAGAACCTTAATTTCCTGCCTGGAATAAAAGATCGAGTGTCAAACAGCTCGAGATCGTTGCCATCTTCTGTGAGAGACGAACGGTTAAGTCAATAGCTTCACTTATTTGATGATTCCCAGAGTCAATCATCGTATTCCAGTAGTGAATCCGCTGTAGAGTATTGGCAATAGGAACCCTGTACCACGGTCTATATGTTATGCTATAGAGAGAAACCGATGTACAACGGTACCCATTGGTATAGAGACAGGCTTTTTGTCAAAGGCCTCACCTTCCGAGAACCTCACCCGCTGCATCGAGAGTATAACTCCGAGTTCAGAGAAGGAAATTCGAACTTATTGCAGTGATGGGCACTTTATTATGGTGTATGGGTTTGAAGATCGAGAGCCAACCCTTACGAGAACTTTACCACCTCCGTGAGAGACGAATGTCTATGTCAATAGCTTCACCTGTCCTGTTCTTCCGAGAGACAAATCTGGTATCCGGAATTAAATACGATAAAGGTTATTGGCAATAGACACCTTCACTCACGGTATGAGGATTAAAGTGGACCGTCAACCCGTTTTTCATCGGCAGTCATTGGTATAGAGCAAAACCTTCTACAGATAGCCTTACCTTCCCAGAACATATCCCGCCATATCGAGAGAATAACTTCGTGTCATAGAAAGTCATTAACATACGTATTAGTCATGAGCATCATCACTTCATGTATGAATTAGAAGCACGGTGGTCTAACCATCGGAGATCATTACCACCTGCTCTGTGAGTCGAACGGCTAAGTCAATAGCTTCACCTATCCTTCGATTCCAAGAGTCAAACCAGGTAATCCGGGAGAACAGCCGCTGAACAGGATTGATATTAGTCACTATAACTCATGGTTTGAATGTTAAAGTTGAGCGGCAATAATTTAGAGATCGTTACCAGTTTTGTATAAAGTCAAATGTTTTACTGAACACCTTAAACTCTGAAAGCCTAACCCGGTGTATTGAGGGTGTATCATCGTATTCACAGGTAAAAATTAGTAAACGTTTTAATGACGCGCACATTACTTTCATGTATCAGCAAGAAGTTAGAGGGTCAAACAATTCGCGAACGTTTCCACCCCCCTTCTGATTCGAAAGGATAATTCAATAGCTTCACCTATCCAGTGCGTTCGGGAGTCACACGAGGTATTCCGGGAGTATTGGTATCAGACACTTTAAGTAACAGTGTGAACATTAATGTTGAGAGTAAATCCGTCGGTGAACACTACAATTGCGCATAAAGTCGTTCCTTTTATCGAGTACCATACCTTCCGAGAATCTATCTCGCTGTAGAGAGTGTCCTGCTTAATGTGCACAGAAATAAATTTGTAGGCATCGTAGCGGCCGAACACCACATGTTTTTATATAAATATCAACATCGAGATTCAAAGCGTTCGACAACGTTTCCACCTGCTGTTAGAGACGAACGGCTAGGTCAATGGCTTCACCGGTCCAGAGATTCTGAGCGTCAAACGTAGAATTCCGGGTGTAAATCCGCTGAACAGTATTGCAATATACATCTTGATTCTCGGTTTGAATATTAAGGCAGGCCGTCAAGCCGTAGTAGACCATTACCTATACGTGTAGGGCCAAACACTTTACCGAGAGCCTTATCCATCGGTGAAGCTGACCTGCAATTTCGATAGTATAAATTCGTGTTCAGAAAATGAAATTCGTATTCATTTCGGTGACGGGCACCTTAACTTCATATATGAATTAGGACATCGAGGGTCAAACAGTTCGAGAACGTTACCATACTCATTAAGATTTGGACGGCTAAATCAATAGCTTCACCTGTCCTGGAATTCCGAAAGTCGAATCAAGTATTCCAGGAGTAAATCCGCAGAATGGCATTAGCAATAGACACATTAATTCGTGGTTTGAATATTATTGTCGCAAATCAAATCATTGTAGAACGTTACCCATTCGTATGGAGTAAACATTTCCATCGAAGGCCTTTCCATACGAGAAGCCCTACCCTGTGTAGGGACTGCCATGCTTAGTATTCACGGAATGAAATTAGTAGGCATTTTATAAGACGGGCAATACAATCTCATGTAGGTACAGCCAAATCGATAGTCAAACCGTTTGAGAACGTTAACACCATCCTTGAGAGCAAACTTCTAAGTCAATAGCTTCACTCATCTTGTATTACCGATAATGAGTTCATGCATTCAGGGAGTAAATCCACTGAACAGTATTGGCAATAGACACCGTGTTTCACGGTATGGATATTAAAGTTGAGATTCCAGACGATGGAGATCGATACAACATGCTGTAGGTTCTAAATTTTTACCGACGGCATTACCCCCCAAGAAGCCTAACAAGATGTATCCAGATTATGAAATCGTGTTCAGTGGGACAATTTAGTGTTGGACACCATAATTTCATATGTGATTTAGAAGATCGAGGGTCAAACCGTTCGAGATAGATCACACCGTCTTTACGGGACGAACAGCTATGTCAATGGCTTCACCCATCCTGATATTTCGATAGTCAATCCAGGTATTCCGTGAGTCAATCCGTTGAACAGTATTGGCAATAAACACCTTATCTCGCGGTATGAAAATTAAAGTACCGGCTTTAACCGTAGAAGAATATTAGCAAGTGATATAAAGTCAGTCATTTTATTAATTACCTAACCTTCCGTGAACCTATCACGCTGCAGCGAGTACTTTCTTTGGTGTTCACGGGTACAAATAAGTGGACATTTTAGGATACGGTAGTCCTGTATGAATAAAGAAATCGACAGTCAAACCGATAGAGAACACTACCACGTCCTCTGAGTATCCAATGGCGAAGTAAATAGCATCACCAATTCTGTCATTCTTTTAGCTAAACCTGGCATTCCAGGAGCTAATCCGCTGAACAGTATTGGCGATAGAAACATTAGTTCGCAGTATGAATGTTACAGTAGAGCGTCAAACCGCTTGAGAGCGATACCAATTTATATAAGGTCAAACGATTTACGGAAGGCCTTACCTTCCGCAAACCTGACCAGCTTGACCGAGTGTATATGTGCGTGTTCACAACGTGTGTCCGAGATGTAACATGCCGCACGTGCCAGTAGGTCACATCCACTCAGCCCCCATGGGCGCGGGATTGGGATACACCCAATCAGCGCGGTGCGTGGCGCTCCTTACCAAGCACCTACCAATTAGCTCGTAGACTGCAACCCCTACGCGCCAATCATGGGTAGGCCGGGACCTTTCTAAATCCTTACTGACTCTGCTGGCCAGTGCCCGAGCTGATCTCACGCATCTCACCCGTGGAGGATCTAATCCGTCCGAAGACGGGTTCCCCTAACCCGCTATATGGTCTTACCTCTGCCCCCTCGAGGCCAACCCAAGAAACCGGCGGGCGGGACGGACCGAAGCCCGCCGTACCGGTCATACCCCTCGTAAGGACACCTTACTTCCTGAATGAGGTACTTGCTTACCTCGGCCTTGGTTGGGCCGACTCAGGCACCGTGGGTTCGACATAACCATACTGCACTCGGACCAGAAGTCCCACCGCACCAGCTGCGGGGATGTTCGTGTTCACAGAATGAAACTAGTATACATAGCGTCACCTATACAGTGATTCGTGGAGTCAAACAAGGTATTCCTGGAGTAAATCTGCGGAACAGTATAGGTAATAGAAATCATAATTCACGGTTTGAACAAAAAAGCAAAGCGTCAAACTATTTGAGAGCATTGCCAATTGGCACAAAGTCAAATACTTTACCAATGGCCTTATCGTCGGAGAAAAGACTGGCCGTTTCGAGAGTACAACTTCGTGTTCAGAGAAAGAAATTAGTTTTCATTTCAGTAACGGACACCTCAACTACAAGTATGTATTAAAGGATCGAGGAACAAACCATTCGTGAACGTTACCACAGTCAGTTAGTTGTGAACGACTATTTCAATAGCTTCACATATCCCCTGATTCCGGGAGGCAACCCCGGAATTGGGAGAGTAAGTCCGATGAATAATATTTGCCATTGACACCTTAATTCACGGTTTGAGTATTAAAGAAGAGCGCCAAAGGGTTTTAGAGCGTTGCCAATTGGTATAATGCCAAATATTTTACCGATGGCCATGCCTTCTGAGTATCTAGCCAGCGGTTCCGAGGGTACATCTTCGTGTTCTGAGAAAGAAATTAGTCTCCATTTCAGTGTCGGGCACCTTAACTACACGTATGAATTAAAAGATCGAGGGTCAAACCGATCGGGAACGTTACCACCTTCTCCGAATGACACACGGCTATCTCAATAGCGTCGCCGTTCCTGCGATTCCGAGATTCACACCAGGTATCCGGGGTCTAAATCCACTGGTATGGTATTGGCAGAAGACACCTTATTTCTCGGTTTGAATATTGAAGTGGAACGCCACAACATTGTAGAACGTTGCCTAATTATATAGATTCAGCCTCTGTACCGAAGGCCTTCCCTTCCAAGAAGCTATTGCACTGTATGGTGTGTATAACTTCGTGTGCAGACAAGCCAATTAGTACTTATTTAAGTGACTGGGGCCTTATCTTCGTGTATGAATTAGAAGATCGAGTGTCAAAACGTTCAAGAACATTACCGCCCTCTGTGAGAGATGAACGGCTAAGTCAATAGCTCCACGCACCCTATGATTACTAGAGCCAAGCCAAGTATTCCGGGAGTAAATCCGCCGTACATCATTGGCATTTGACACCCAATTTCAGCCTATGGATATTGAGATACAGAGTCAAACAGATGTAGAACGTTACGTGATGGTGTATAGTCTAACATTTCCCGAAGGCCTTACCTTTCGTAAAGCTAACGTCATGTATTGGGAGCATTACTCCGTGTTCATAGAAGGACATTACTATGCATTTTAGTCACGGGCACCTTATTAACATGTATGAATTAGAATATCCAGGTTCAAAGCGTGCGAGAACGTTACCACCTTCTTAGAAAGTGGATCGGCTAAGTCAATAGTTTCACCTACCAGTGATGACGAGAGTCAAACATCGTATACCGGGACGAAATCCACTAAACAGTAATGGCAATAGACACATTAATTCGCGATATCAATGTTAATGCAGATCGTCATAACGTTGCATAACGTTATTCATTTGTATAAAGTCAAACGTTTTACCGAAGGTCATACCTTCCGAGAATCTCACCCGCTGCATCGAGAATATAATATCGCGCGCAGAGAAACACATTAGCATACATTTGAGAGACGGACACTATAATATCGTGCATGAATTTGTAGATCGAGGGTCAAACCGTTCCAGAATGTTACCAACTTCTTAGAGAATCGCACTGCTAAATCAATAGCTTCACATATCCTGTGACTCCGAGACCCAAACCAGATGTTCCGGGTGTATATCCGCTGAACGGTATTGGCAATAGACACATTAAACCACGACACGAATATTAAAGTAAAGTGTCAAACCGTTGTAGCACGTAAACAATTTGTATAAAGGCAATCCGTTTACCGTCGGCCTCACCTTACAAGAAGCGTAACCCGCTGTATAGTGAGTATAACATTATGTTCAGAGGAACACACAAGTATACATTTTATTATCGGGCTCCTTAATTTCATGTATGAATAAGAAAATCGAGGGTCATTCGGTTGGTGAAAGTTAACACCTTTTTTTAGGGTCACACAGCTAACTCAATAGCTTCACCTGTCATGTGATTCTGAGAGACAATTGTAGTACCCGGGAGTAAATCTGCTGAAGAGTATTGGCAATAAACACATTCATTTATGGTTTGGGAAATAAATTAGACTGTCAAACCGTTGTAGAACACTACCAATTGGTGCAGTTGCAAACCATTTACCGAAAGCGTAACCTACCGAGATGCTAACCCACCGTAAGGAGTGTCCTGCTCGATGTTCACGAATAAAAATGAAGTGACACTATAGCAGACGGGCACCATATTTTCATGCATGAATAGCAAAATCAAAAGTCGTACCCTTCATGTATGCATTAGAAGATCGATGGTCAAACGGTTCGAGAACGTTACCACCACCATTGAGAGTCGAACAGCTAGGCTATAGCTTCACCTATCCTGTGATTCCGAGAGTCATATCAGGTAATACGGCAGTAAATCCGCTCAACCGTAATGGCTATAGGCACCGTATATCACAATATGAATATTAAGGTAGAAATTCAAGTCATCTGTGAACATTACATATCTATATGGAGTCATTCTTTTTACAGATAAACTTACCATCGGAGAAACAGTCCGGATGCAGGGAGTGTCTAGCTTCGTGATCAGAGAAACAAATTAGTAATCATTCTGTTGACGGGTACCATAATATCAAGTATCAACATGAGTATCAGGGTCAATCAGTTCGAGAACGGTTCCACCTTGTTTGAGAGTTGCACGGCTTAGTTAGTAGCTTTACTTATCCTGTGATTCTGAGTGGCAAACCGGGTATTCCAGGAGTAAATCTGCTTTAGAGTTTTGGCGATGCGCACCTTATTTCACAGTATGAATATTAAGGTAGGGTGTCAAACAGTTGTAGAACGTTACCTATTGGCATGGTATTATTATTATTATATCACCTTAATATCATGCATCAATTAGAAGATCTTGTGACAAACCGTACGAGAACAACACCACCTTCACTGAGACTCGAACGGCATAGTCAACAGTTTCACATTCAGTGCTTCCGAGAGTCGTAGCATGTATGCCTGGAGTAATTCCGTTGATCATTATTGGCAATAGACACCACATTACACGGCTTGAATATTATAGCAGGCCGTCGAACTTTTGTAGAACGTTACCTATTGCTATAGAATCAAACACTTTACCGATAGCCCTACCTTGTGAGAAGCTATCCCGCTGTATCGAGAGTATAACTTCGTGTTCAGACGATCAAATTAGTATACATTTTAGTGTCGGCACCTTAATTTCATGTATGAATTAGATGATTCAAAACGTTACCACCTTCTTCGAGAATCGCACACCTATGGCAATAGCTTCACCTGTCCCGAGATACCGAGTGTAACACCAGGTATATCAGCAGTAAATCCGCTGTGCAGTAATGGCAACGGACACAATAATTCGCAATCTGCATATTGAAGTAGAGCGTCAAACCGTTTGCGACCGATAATAATTGGCATAACGCCTCTACTCGTTACCGGATACCTTACCTTCCGAGAAACAATTCCCGCTCTATCGTGGGTATTAGTTCGTGTTCAGAGAAACAAATCAGTAGACATTTTAGCAGACGCATACTTTAATTTCATGTATTAATGGGAAGATCGATGGTCAAACCGTTCGAGAATTTCACCCCCTTCTTTGAGAGTCGAACGGCTAAATCATTAGCTTCACCTTTTCTGAGATTCCGTGAGTGAAACCAGGTATTGCCGGAGTAAATCTGCTGACCAATATTGGCATCATACACCCTATTTCACGTTATAAATATTAAAGTCCAGAGTCAAACGGTTGTAGATTGTTACCTATTCCAATGTAGTGAAACCCTTCATCGAAGACCGTACCTTGTGAGAAGCAATCCCGCTTTATCGAGAGTATAACGTCGTGTTCAGACGATCAAATTATTACACGTTATAGTGATGGGCACCTTGATTTCATATATAAATAAGAATTATATAAATATAAATCAAATCGAGAGCGTTACAACCCTATATGTGGGTCGAAAGGATCAGTCAATAGCGTCACCTATCCTGTGATTCCGAGGGCTAAGCCAGGTATTCCGAGTGAAGACGGAAAATGGCAAAGGACACCTTAATGCGCGATATAAACAGGTAAGAAGAGAGCAAAGCCGTGGATGAACAATAAAAATTCATATAATATCATTCTTTTTACCGAATACGTATCCTTCTGAGTTCCCAACCCGCTGTAGCGCAGGCCTTGTCTAATGTTCACGGAAACAAATTAGTACACATTATAGCAGAATGACACCCTATTTTCAGATATGAATTTGAAGGTAGTGTGTCATACCCTTCGAGATCGTGACCACCTCCTTTGACAGTCGAACGGTTACGTCAATGGTTTCACCTATCCTGCGATTCTGAGAGTACAAACTGGTACACCGAGAGTAAGAGCGCTGAACAGTTTTGGCAACAGACACCATAATTCACGGTTTGAATATTACCGTTGTATCAAACCGCTCTAGAACATCAGCTATTGTTATAGAGTCAAACACTTCAGCGATAGCCCTTCCTTCGGAGAAGCTAACCCGCAGTTTGGAGAGTAGATCTCCGTGTCCAGAGAACGAAGTTAGTATACGTTTCAGTGATGGGAATCTTAACATCGTGTATGAATTAGACGATTGACGTCCAATCCGCTAAAGAACGATGCCATCTTCTATGACATTCGAACGTCCAAATCAATAGCTTCACCCATCCTGCGAATCCGACAGTCAAACCAGGAATCATGGGAGTAAATCCGCTCATTGGTGTTGGCGATAGACACTTTCATTCACGGTTTCAACATAAAAATAGAGCGTCAAACCGTTTGAGAACGCTACCACCACCTTGGAGAGTCGTGCGGAGTAGTCAATATCTTCACCTATACAGTGATTCGTAGAATCAAACTAAGTCCTTCTGGTGCAAATCTGCCGAACAGTATTGGCAATAGACACATTAATTCACTGCTTGAATGTTAAAATTGTGCGTCAAACTGTTTGAGAATCATACCAATTCCTATAAAGTCAAACGCTTTACCGAATGCCGTAACTTCCGCGAACCTCTTCCGCTTCATCGAAAGTATAACTAAGTGTTCAGAGGATCAAATCAGTAAACATGTTAATAGCCAAGACCATAATTTCATTATGAATATGCAGATCGAATGTCAATCCGTTTAAGGATGTTGCCACCTTCTGCGAGATACGGACGGCTAAGTCTATGGCTACGCCTATTCTGTGCTTCCGAGAGTCAAACCAGATATTCCTCGAGTAAATCTAACGCCGTGTGTTGGAAATAGACGCCTTAATTCACGGTTTGAATATCAAAGCAGTGCGTCAAACCGTTCGAGATCGTTACCACCTTCTTTGCGAGTAGAAGAATTCACGGTTTGAATTTAAAGTAGACCGTCAATGATTTTGAGATCGACAACAATTGCTGTGTAGTAAAACGTCCTACTGATGACCTCGCCCACCGAAAGTCTAATCCATTGTATCGGGAGTATAACATCGTGTTCAGGGGAAAAAATTAGTTTACGTCTTAGTGACGAGCACCTTAATTTCGTGTATGAATTAAACGATCGTGGGTAAAACCGTTCGAGAACGTTACCACCCTAGCTGCGAATAGAACGGTTTAGATATTGGAAGCACCTATCCTATGATTCCGAGAGTTAACCCATGTATTCCGGGTGTAAATCCGCAGATCAGAGTTGGCATTATACACCATAATTCACGGTTTTATTATTAAAGTAGAGTGTCACTCCATTTGCGAATGTCACCCCCTGGTATAGGGTCAAACGTTTTACTGATGGCCTTACCCTACGAATGTCTAATCCGCTGTGTCGACAGTATAACACGTGTTCAAAGGAAGGAATTACTATATATTATGAAGACGGTCACCTTAATTCAATGCATGAATTACAAGATTGAGAATCAAACCTTTAGAAATCGTTTCCACCTTCTATGGGAGTAGAAGGACAGGTTAAAGCTTCACCTATCCTGTGATTCCGATGGTCATATAAGGTAACACGGGAATAAATATACAGAGTATTGGTAATTCACACCTTAATTCACGGTATGAATATTAATAATGAAGGGAGTAAAACCGTCGGCGAACAATACCAATTCGTAGTCAGGTCATTCTTTTACCGAATACCCTTCCCTCCGAGAACCTATCACGCTGTAGCGTGTGTCTCGCTTATTGTTCACGGAAACAAGTCAGTAGACATTTTCGCGTACGAAACTCCACATTTTTGTGTATAAACATCAA
>NIJG01000384.1:91018-115336 GCA_002201625.1 Euglossa dilemma
TAATTCAGGGCATGAACATTAAAGTAGAGAGTCAGGCTGTTTGAGAGCGTTACCAATTCGCATACAGTCAAACGTTTTGTCGATGGCCTTACTCCTCGCGAAACTCACCGGTATTATCGAGAGTATAACTTCGTGTTCAGAAAAAGAAATTACAATCCATTTCAGCGACGGGCGCTTTAATTTCGTGTATGAATTAGATGATCTTGGTTCAAACCGTTAGAGATCTTTATCACGTTTGTTGCGAGTCAAACATTTAAGTCAATAGCATAACCAATCCTGTGTTTCCAAGAGTCAAACGAGGTACTACGGGACCAAATGCACCGTACAGTATTGGCAACAGACGCCATAGTTCAAGATATGAATATTGAGGCAGACCGTTTGAGAGTGTTGCCGATTTGTATAAAGACAATTGTTTTACCAAAGGGCTTACATTCCGAGAACGTGACACGCAGCATCGAGTGTATAACTTTGTGTTCAGAAAAAGAAATTAGTATTCATTTCAGCCCCGAGCACGCTATCCTCATGTATGGATTAGACGATCGATGGTCAAACGTTTCGAGGACGCTTCCACCATCTGCGAGGGACGGAAGCTCAATAGCTCCATCTATCCTGTGATGCCGAGAGTCGAGCCAGGTATCCCAGGAGTAAATCCGTTGAATAATATTGGGCATTGATCCCGTAATTCAAGGTTTGTATATTAAAGTTGAACATCATAACGTTCGAGAAAGTCATACGTTTAATTAAATAACTTATCTTCCTAGAACCAATACCGCACTAGAGGTTGTCTTCCTTAGTGGAAAATAAATCAGATTGGTAGATACTTTAGAAGATGGTCAACATATTTGCATGTATGACTAGGAAGACCCAGAGTAAACACGTTCCAGAACGATACAATCTTCTTGAAGATCCGAACTGCTAAGTCAGTAGTATCACATATCCTGTTATTCCGAGGATCACACCAGGCATTCCGGGAATCAATACATTGTGCAGAAAAACGAATGGACATCTTAATTTACGGTACGAATATAGATGTCGAGAGTACATCCTTCGTGAATGTTGTCACCTGCTATGAATTCGAATATTATACAGAAGATCTTGCCTTCAGTGAAACAACACCCGCTGTAGCGAGAGTGTAAATTCGTGTTCAGAGAAATCCTAAGACAATCAGGGAGTAAATGCGCCGTACAGTTTCCGCAATGGAGACCGTAACTCACGGTTCGAATATTAAAGGAGGCCTGTCAAGCCGTTGTAGAACATTACCCATTCGTGTAGGGAGAAGCTTCTTAGAGAATGCCTTTCCCTCGCAAATACTGACACTCTGTATCGAGAGTGTAACTTTGCGTTCAGAGAATGAAATTAATCCTTAAAAGAAAGAAAATTAATCCTTAAAGAAATTAGTCCTTATTTAAGCGACGGGCACCACTACTTCATGCATGAATTAAAAGATCCCTGGTCAAATCGTTCGAGAGCATTACCACATTATGCGTGAGACGAACGGCTAAGTAATAGCTTATAATAATAATAGATTCACCTATCTTGTAGTTCGGAGAGTAACACCAGGTATACACGGAGAAAGACCGCTGACGAGTTTTAGCCATAGACACATTAGTTAGTGGTTTGAATATTATAGTAGAGCGTGAAACTGCGTGAGAGCATTACCAGTTGATATAAAGTCAAACGTTTTACCAAAGCCTTATCTTCCGCTGAAATCACCGACTTCATTGAAAGCATAATATAGTGTTCACAGATAAAATTTAGTATTCATGTCAGTGACGGGCACTTTAACTCCATGTACGAATTAGTTGATCGAGGGTCAAACAACTCGAGTACGTGCCTCCGTCCGCGTGAGACGAACATCTAAGTCAATAGCTTCACCCATCCTGCGATTCCGAGAGTCAAACCGGGTATTCCGGGAATAAATCCGCGGAACGTTATTTGACAATAGACGCCGTAATTTTCGGTTTGAGTATTAATGTAGAGCGACAAACCGTTGGAGGTCATGACCAATTCGTATAAGATCATTCTATTTACCGAATACCATACCTGCGGAGAATATTAACCCGCTGTGGAGAGCGTCTTGCTCGTTGTCGACGGAAAGTAATTAGTGGACATTTTAGCAGACAGACACCGTATTTACATGTACGAATAGCAAAACCGAATGTCAAACAGAATGTTACCACCTTCTTTATGAACAGAACACTTGAGTCAATGGCATCACCCGTCCTGTGATACCGAGAGCCAAACCAGGTATTCCAGGAGAAATCAAATCATCAGTGTGGGCATTAGACAAACTATTTCACAGTATACATATTAAAGTACAGTGTCAATCATTTGTTGAACGTTACTTATTGCTATAGTGTCATACTTTGTACACAAGACGTGACCTAACAAGAAAATAACCCGTTGCATCGAGAGTATAACATGGTGTTCAGGGTAACAAATTAGTATACATTATATTGACGGGCAACTTAATGTCATGTATGCATTAGAAGATCGTGTATCAAACTGTTCGAGAACGATAACACCTTTTTGAGAGTCGAACGACTATGCAAATAGCTTCACATTTCCTACGACATCGAGAATCAAACCAATTATGCCGGGAGTAAATCCGCTCATATTGATTGGCATTAGGCACCTTAATTCACGGTTTGGATATTAAAGCGTAACGTTAAACCGTTGTAGAGCGTTGGCTATTGGTATAGGGACAAACATTTTACTCACAGCCCTATTTCCGGCGAAGCTAACCAGACTAATCGAGAGTATAATATCGTGATCGGAGACAGAAATTAGTAACCATTTCAGAGACGTGCACCTTAATTTCATGCATGCCTTAGAAGATCGAGAGTCAATCCGTTGGAGAACGTTACCAACTACCTACAGAGTCGCACGGGTAAGCCAATAGAGTCACCGATCCTGCGATACTGAGAGTCAAACCAGGTACTCCGGGAGTAAATGCGCTTAACAGCATTGACAATAGACACAATAATTCACGTAAGGTACATCACAGTAGAGCGTCAATCCGTTTGAGAATGCTACCAATTGTTATAAAGTCAAACGCATTACTGAAGACCTTACCTTCCGCGAAAATCAGCGGCTTCATCGAGAGTACAAGGTCGTGTTCAGAGAAACACATTAGTATATATTTTAGCGATGGGCCCTATAATTTCATTTATGAATAAGAAGATCGAGAGTTATACCGTTCGAAAACCTTAGACGTTTGTTCTGAAGGAAAGCGTTAATGATTTCGAACGGTTTGACTGTCGATTTGGCTGTACATACATGGAACTAACGTGCCCGTCTGATAAAATGTCTACTAATTTGTATCCGTGAATACTAAGCATGGCAGCACCCACAGCGGGTAGGGCTTTTCAGAAGGTGAGGCCTTCGGTAGAAAGATTTACTCCAAACTAATGGGATACGTTCGTCAATGATTTGATTCGAGACAATAATATTCAAACCGTGAATTAAAGCGACTATTGACATTACTGTTCAGCGGATTTACCCCTGGAATACTAGGTTTAGCTATTGAAATCACAGGAAGGGTGAAGCTATTGACTTCACCGTTCGATTCTCAAACAAGGTGGTAGGTTTCCCGAACGGTTAGACGCTCAACCATGTAATTCACTGAAATGAGTACTAATTTGTTTCCCTGAACAGGATGTTATGCTCTGGACACAGCGGGTAAGTTCTTCGACGGGTAAGGCCATCAGAAATGCGTTTGACTTTGTACCAATTGGTAACGCTCTCAAACGGTTTGACGATAAGATTTAATACTCATACCGTAGGCTGAAGTGTATGTTGCCAATAGAGTATAGTGGAATTACTCCCGGAAAAGCTGAGTTGACACACGGAATCGCAGTATAGGTGGAGCTATTTACTTAGATGTCAGACTCTGAAAGTTTGTGGTAACCTTCACGAACGGTTTGCCACTCGATCCTCAAAATCATAAAGGAAACTATGGGGCGCGTCACTAAGATGATTACTAATTTCTTCCTTTGAACACGATGTTGTACGCTCGACACAGCGGGTTAGTTTTTCCGAGGGAAAGGCTTCTGTAAACAGTTTCAAACTACATGAATAGGAAGTGGTCTACAACAGCTCGCCGGCCTGCTTAGATATTCCAACCGTGATTTAAGGTGTCTATTGCCAATATCATGTAGCGAATGTTTAATTGAGATATCTTGTTTGACTTTCTGAATCGTAGCAATTGACTTAGATGTTCGACTCTTATAGAAGTTGGTAACTGACTCGGCAGGTATGAGACCCGATCTTCAAACTCATACATGAAATTAAGATGCCTGTCTTGTAAGTGTATAGCAACTCTACCTTCTGAACACGATGTTACACTCTCGAAACAGACAGTTAGATCTTCGGAGGGTAAGATCTTTGGTGAAACGTTTGACGTAATTCCAATTGGAAACGCTCTCATACGGTTTGCCGCTCTACATTAATATTGATACTTTGAACTAAGGAATCTATTGCCAAAATTCGTCAGCGTATGTTCTCCCTGAATACCTGGTCTGACTATTGCAAGCACAGGATAGCAGAAGCTACTGACTTGGCTAATCGAATCTCACAGAACGTGGTATCGTTCCGAACTTCTAACTCATACACGCGGATAAGGTGTCCGTCACTGAAATGAATACTAATTTGGCTCCCTGAACACCTAGTTTTACTCTCGTTACAGCGGGTTAGGTTCGAGAGAAGTGAGTACCACATTAAGATGTGTGACTCTTTACCAATAGGTAACCTCCTACAAAGGTTTGTCTCTGCACATTGCCAATACTATTGCCAATACTGTTCAGCGGATTTACTCCCGGAATGCCTCATTTGATTCTCGGAATCATAAAAGAGGTGAAGCTATTGACTTAACCGCTCGATCGTCAAAGAAGGTGGTAAAGCTCCCAAAGTGGTTGACACTCGATATCCCAATTCATATATGAAATTAAGGTAGCCGTCACTAAAGTGTATATTAATTTGCTTTTCTGAATACGATGTTATACTCTGGATGCAGCGGCTTATCTTCTCGGATGGTAAAGCGTACGGTTAGAAGTTTGACCATATACCAATAGGTAACGTGCTATCACGGTTTGTCAGTGTACTTTAATAGATATAGCGGGAAGTACGGTTTTCAATGCCGATACTGTACTGCGGATTTAATCCCGGAATACCTGGTTTGGCACTCGGAATCACTAGAAAGGAGAGGCTGCTGACATAGCCTTACGAAACCCAAGGACGGTGGTCAAGTTCCCGCATGGTTTATCCCTCCACATTCCATTTCATTCATGAAATTAAGGTGATCGTCACTGAAATATATGCTCACTTGATTCTCTGAGCACGAAATTATACCCATGGTACGCGCCTTATGTTCTCGGAAGGTAAGGTATGCGATGAAGGGTATGACGTTATAACAATTGGTACCGTTCTCAGACGGATAGACTCTGTACGTTAATATTCGAACCGTGAATTAAGGTGTCCCTAGCCAACACTGTTGAGCAGATTTTCTCCGGGAATAACTGGTTTGACTCATGGAATCACGCGATATGTGTAGCTATTGACGTAGCCGTTCGTCTCTCGTAGAAGGTGGTAACGTTCTCGAACGGTTTGACCATCGACATTCTAATTCATACATGAAGATAAGTTGCCCGTCACTGAAATGTATACTAATATCTTTGTCTGAACTCGTTGCTATACCCTTGACACAGCGGATCAGTTTTTCGGAAGGTAGGGCCTTCGTTAAAACGATTGACTTCATACAAATTGCTGACGCTCTAAAACGGCTTGACTATGCACTTTAATATTCAAGCCGTGGATTAAGGTGTCTGTAGCGAAAACTGTTCAGCGCATTTACATCCGGACTATCTGGTTTAATTTTCGGAATCACGCGGTGGGTGAAGTTATTGATTTCGCCGTTCGTTTCTCAGATGAGGTGGGATCGTTGTCGAACGGCTTGACTCTCTATTATTCTATTCATAGATGAAAATGTGGTTTCCATCTGCTCAAATTTCTGCTATCTTCCTTCCGTGAACATTAAGCAAGACTCACGCTACAGCAAGTTAGGTTATCGGAAGGTAAGGTATTCGGTAAAACGAATGACGTTATATGAATTTTTATTGATCTTCAATTCATACAGAGAATTAAGGTGTTTATTACCAGTACTGTTCAGCAGATTTACACTGGTTTACACTGGGTTGACTCACGCAATCACAGGATAGGTGAAGCTTCTGACTTAGCCGTTTAACTCTCAAACAAGGTGGTTCCGCTTTCGACCGGCTTTACTCCTGATTCTTGTATTTATTTATGAAAATGTTGTATCCGCCGTCGAATATATCGACTCATTTGTTAACGTGAACAATTAGCAAGACACTCGATAAAGCGCGTTGAGTTCTCGGAATATCAGGTAACCTTTAGAAATAATGGATTTATACCAATTGGTAGCGTTCTCAATCGGTTTGAATCTCCGCTCTAATACTCATACCGCGTATTAAGGTGTCTAATCCCAATAATGTTCAGCGGATTAACTCCCGGAATTCCTGGTTTGACTCTCAGAATCACAGGCTAGGTGGAGCTATTGACTCAGCCGTTCGGCTCTCAAAGATGGTGATAACGATCTCGAACGTTTTGGCACTAGATCTTATAATTCATACTTCAAATTGAGGTCCCCGTCACTGAAATGTTTACTAATTTGATACTCCGAACACGAAGTTATTCTCTCGATGAAGCGGGTGAGATTCTCGGAAGGTAATGCCTTCAGTAAAACGTTTGACTTTATACCATTTGCTTGCTTTCAGAAACGGATTGACGGTACACATTAATATTCAAACCGCGAATTAAGGTGTCCATTACCAATACTGCTAAGCGGATTTTCTCCCGCAGTACCTGGTCTGACATTCGGAATCACAGAATATCTGTAGCTATTGACTTAGCTGTGCGACGCTCAAAGAAGCTGGTAACGTTCTCGTACGCATTGACTCTCGATGCTGATATCAACAACCCAAGCATGTGAGGTCCGTCCGCTAAAATATCTACTGATTTGTTTCCGTAAACAGTAAGCAAGACACTCGATACAGCCTGATAGGTTCCCGGAATGTAGGATATTGAGTAAAACGTATAACTTTATAATAATGGGTAACGTTTTCAAATGATTTGACGCATCAGTTTAATATTCATACCGTGATATATGGTGCGAAACGTCAATACAGTTGAACGGATGTACTCCAGGAATACCTGGTTTGACTACCAGTATCGCAGGATCGGTGGCGATATTTACTTATCTTTGCGACTCTCAAATAGGTTGGTAACGTTCTCCATCGGCTTGGCTCTCGATCTTCTAATTCATACATGAACTTAAGCTGCCTGTTACTGAAATGAAAACTAATTTGTATATCTGATCACGATGATGTACTCTGGAAACGGCGGAATAAGTTCTCGGAGGGTGAGGTCTTCTGTAGAACTTTTGATATTACACCAATTGGCAACGTTTTCAAATGGTTTCACGCTCTACTTGAATGTTCAAACCGTGAATTGAGGGGTCAATTGCCAATAATGTCCAGCCGATTTACTCCCGGTATAGCTGGATTGACTATCGGAATCATAGGATATGTGTTGCTATGGAATTAGGTGTGCGACTCTCAAAGAAGGTGTTAACGTTGATGAACGGGTTGTCACTCGATCTTCTAATTCATATAAAATTATGGTCCGCGGCATGAAAATGTATTCTAGCGTGTTTCTCTGGACACGAAGTTATGCTCCAAATACGGCGGATTAGGTTCTCGGATGGTAAGCCTTTCTGTAAAAAGTATGACACTATACCAATAGGTTACGTTCTATAATGGTTTGACGCTCTGCTTGAATATTCATACTGTTAATTAAGGTGTCTACTGCCAATACTGTTCAGCGGCTTTACTCTGTGTATAACTGGCATGACTCTCGGAATCACAGGCCAGGTGGAGCTGTTGACTTTGATCTCGACTCTCGAAGTAGGAGGTAAAGTTCTCGAAAGGTCTGACTCTCGATCATCCTATTCGTACATGAAATTAAAGTGCATGCCTGCTAATATGTTTACTTCTTTGATTCCTTGAAAACTAAGATACACTCATACAGCGGCTTTGGTTCTCGGAAGGTCTGATATTCGGTAAGAAACTTGACTCTATACAAAGTGGTAACGTTCATAGACGTTTTCACTCTCTGCTTTAATATTAGTACCGAGAATTACGGTGTCCATTACCATTTCTCTACAACGGATTTACCCCCGAAATACCTGGTTTGACTCTCAGAATTACAGTAGAGTAGAAACTGGTGCCATAGCTGTGCGACCCGCATAAAAGGCGGTAACGTTCTGCAACTGGTTGACTCACGATCTCCTCACTCATACACGAATTTAAGGTGCCCGCCTATAATATGTATACTAATTTATTTGTCTGATCACGAAGTTATACTCTCAATACAACGGGTTAGGTTCTCGGATGGAAATGTCTTCGGTAAGAAGCTTGACGCTATACCAATAGGTAACGTTCTACAATTGTTTGACGCCCCGCTGTAATATCCATACCGTGAATTATGGTGTCTATTGTCAATACTGCACAGCGGATTGGCTCTCCGAATACCTGGTTTGAGGTTCGGAATCACAGGATAGTTGTGTCTTCTAAGATAGATGTTCCACTCTCAAAAAAGCTGGTGACGTTCTCGAATGACTGGAATTACGATATTGCTATGCATGTTTGATATTGAGATATTTAATATAGATATTTATTATGTTTATTTGCTACAATGTCCGCTAGTTTTTCCTTGTTAGTATTAAGTTAGACTCTCTCTGCAAGTGTTCCGTCCTCGGAATGTATGGTCCACAATAAAATGATTGTCTAGCTGCAAGTGATTACGTTCTCAAAAGATTTCTCTTTCGACACTAATATTCGAACCGTGGATTAAGCTGTCCACTGAAAAGCCTGTGCAGTTGCTTAAAAGGCAAATGTCCTCGTATGACTCTAGGGACAACAAGAATGGTGATGGTATTCACATAGCGGTGATGTCCTCGGAAGTACTGGTAACGGTCACCATCGGTTCGGCAGTCGACCCGCCCACTAATGTTTAAAATAGAGCACCCAATTTTGTGTTACGTTTAATGCCATAGGTCCCGTCTTTCGCAGTCTCACCCTCGCTAATGCCGGTCTGGTTCTTTGAAAGGTATAGGTCTTCAGTGAAGAGTTTGAATCTACATCAAGATTTAAAGTACGTCAATGGTCTGACTCTCTACATTACTATTCATACGGCGAATTAAGGTTTCTCTGGCTAATACTCTACGGTGGATTGACTACCGGAGTATATGATGTGACTCTCGTAATAACAGGGTATGTGATGCTATTGACTTAGCGATTCGTCTCTCAATGAAATTGATAACGTACTCGACCGGTTTGACTGTCGACGTTGGTACTCAAATACAAAATTTATGTGTCCGTCTGCTACACTGTTCACTAATCTGTTTCCATGGACATTAAGTTAGGCTCTCGCGAGTTCGTGGTTTGTTGTATGAAGGTAGTCCTTTCGGTACAAAGTTTGACTCTATAGCAATAAGGAACATTCTACAGCGGCTTGACTCTCTACTTTACTAATCATACCGTGCATTTATATGTATATTGCCAATACGGTACATTGGATTGATTCCAGGAATTGCTGGTTTGACCCCTGGAATAACGGGATTGGTGAAGTTACTTACTTAGCGGATAGACTCAAACGTGAAGTGGTAAGGTTCTAGAACAGTTTAACTCTCGACTCTGCCACACGTACATTAAAATAATGGGTGCGTAGCTACCTCGTACATTAATTTATTTCCCAGGATTTTATTTTCGATTCTCACTACAGCGGGATAGATGTTCGGAAAGTAGGGGTCATTAAATGCCCATAATATACACGGTAAATGTGCAGGTGGATTGGTCTGCCTTGTATCGGGCCGGTGATGTTGTGAGTAAGTTTCGGTTGCGCACTCGTGTTTGGGTTACTAACCGTACTCGGGCATACATGATTCGGACATGAGGAAATGAAGCAAAAATAGGAAATAGCTTACAAGAATTATTGAATGACAGATATAATTAAATTAAGTGGGCCGGTGGATTGGGCTGCGTAGTAAGAACCGTGATAGGATATGGTTAGCTTTCGGTACATTCCCTCGTACGACTCCGAGCAGTGTGGACGTATCTCGTGGCATTTCGCGGATCCCAGCATCAGTGGTGAATGTATTGTGTTCCGGGAGAAGTGGTTCCGTGAAGTGAGTGCGTGTTTGTAATTGTGTTTATCGGACCGTCGTAATCGTGGTAAGAGTCGCTGTGAAACCTGAAGTGAATGATACGATATGAAAACGCCGCTATTCAACGCCTCACTTCTACACAGTGATCACGTACCCGGCGACGGCATGGATGACAGTCCGCAATAATGTTTAATACTAGGACGAGGAATATACATCGCATGGACAGAAGAAAGTGAGAAGGTTACCATCCTCTTCGAGAGTCGGACATCTATGTATATTGCTTCACCTCTCCTGTGGTTCCGAGAGTTAAATGAGGTAATCCGGCGAGTATGTCCGCTGAAGTTTATTTGCAATTGACAGCTTAATTCACTTTATGAATATTAATCTAGAGAGTTAAACCGATGGAGAACATTACCATTGCGCATAAGGTCATTCCTTTTACCCGATACCTTACCTTCTGAGAAGCTAACCCGTCGTATCGAGAGTATAACATGGTGTTTAGGGAAACAGACTAGAATACATTTTAGCGAGCGGCATCTTAATTTCGTGTATAAATTAGAAGATTGAGGGTCAAACGGTTCCAGAACGTTACCACCTTCTTTGAGAATAGAACGGCTAAGTCAATAGCTTCACTCACGATGTGATACCTAGAGCGAAACGAGGTACTCCAGGAGTTAATCCGCTCTAAAGTATTCGCACTAGACTGCCCATTTCACAGTATAAATGATAATGTACAGAGTCAAACTGTCGTAGAACGCCACATATTGGAATAGGGGCAAACCCTTTACCGACGACCTTGTCTTCCGAGAGGCTAGCCTGCTGTATCCCGAGTAATACTTCGTGCTCGGAGACGCTAATTAGTACCCATTTTGGTGACTGCCACCATCATCTTATGTATTAATTAGGAGATCGAGTGTTAAACCGTTCGGAACCGTTACCACCTTCTCTGAATTTCGAACGGCTATGCTAACAGCGGCACCTTTCCTAACATTCCCAGAGTCAAATCAGGAATTCCGCGAATAAATCTGCAGTCTAGTATGGGCATTAGTCATCCTATTTCACGGAATAAATATTAAGGTACAGATTCAAATCGTTGTAGGACGTTTCATATTGCAATAGAATCATATTTTTCACAGAAGCCCTACCTTCCTGAAGTTACCAGCTTTATCGAGAGTTTAACTTCGTGTTGGGAGACAGTAATTAGTATTCAATTCAGTGACGGGCGCCTTATTTCAATGTCTGAATTAGCAGATCGAGTGTCAAGCATTTTGGGAACGTTACCATATTCTTTGAGAGTTTGGCGGCTTAGTCAATAGCATCACCGATCCTACGTCTCCTAGAATCAAACCAGGTAGTCCGAAAGTAAATCCGCTTAACGGTATTGGTAATAGGTACCATAATTCATGGTATGAATATTAAAATAGAGCGCCAAACTGTTTCAGAACGTTACCAATTCGTATAAAGTCATTCCATTTTTGAATACCTTACCTTCTGATATCCAATCCTGCTGTAGCGAGTGTCCTGCTTAGTGTTAACCGAAACAAATTGGTAAACATTTCCGCGGACAGCAACCACATGTTTGTGTATAAATATCAACATCGAGAGTCATAGCGCTGGAGATCTTCAGAACCTTCTTTGAAAGTTGCACACCTAAGTCAATACCTGCAGCTAACCTCTGATTCCGAGAGGAAAATCAGGTATTCCAGGTATAAATGCACAGCACAGTATTGGCAATAAACACCTCAATTCACTGCATGAATACTTAAGTACAGAGTCACACTGCTGGAGAATGATACCAATTGGTATAACGTCATACTCCATACCGTATACCTTACCATCCGAGACCATACCCCGCTGTATCGTGGGTATAACTTCGTGTTCAGAATGAAAAGATTAGTCACCATTGCAGTGACGGGTACCGAATCTTCATGAATGAATTAGAAAATCGAGTGTCAAACCGATCGAGATCGTTCCCACCTTCTTTGGCAGTCGGACGGTTAAGTCAATACATACACCTATCCTCCGTTTCCGAGGGCCAGATCTGAAATTCCGGGAGTCAATCCTCTGTGCACTATTACCAATTGACACGTTAATTGGCGGTACGAATATTGATGTCGAGATAAAAGCCCCTCGAGAATGCTATCATTTGCTTTGGAGTCGAAGCGTTTACCAAGGACCATCCCTTTCGAGAATATAACGCGCTGTAGCGAGTGCCTAGTTTAGTGATCACAGAAACAAATTAGTAGACATTTCAGCAGACGGATACATTAGCCTCACGTATGATTAGCAAAATCGAGTGCCCATCCGATCGATAATGTTACCACGTTCTTTGAGAGATGAAAGGGCTAGAATAATAGCTTCACCTACCCTGTGATTCCTATAGTCAATCCAGGCACTCCGGAGTTAAATAGCCCATACAATACTGGCAATGGACTCCCTATTTCGCCGCAAAGCTATTAAAGTTCAGAGTCAATCCATGGTAGTACGTCACCTATTGGTATAATGTCATTCTTCTTACCGAATACCTTACCGTTGGAGAAATTAACTCCCCGCATCGAGAGTGCAACATCGTGTTCACAGAAGCAGATTAGAATACATTCTAGTGTAGGGAACGTAAATTTCATGTACTAATTAGAAGATCTAGCAATGAACCGTCCGAAATCGTTACCTCCTTCATTTAGAGCAGCACACCTATGTAAGTAGCTTCACCTATGATGTGATTCCGAGAGTCGAACCATGTACTCCAGGTGTCTTTTGCCAATACCGATCAACGCATTTACTCCCGAAGCACCTGGTTCGACTCACGGAACCGTAGGATAGATGAAGCTATTGATATAGTCGTTCGACAATCAATGTAGGCTGAAACGATTTCGAAACGCTTTGAAAACGGTCTTTTTATTCATGCATTAAGTAATGGTGCCGGTCTGTAAAATGTATACCAATTTGCTTCCCTAAGCATGATGTTACACTCTCGATACAGCGGGTTAGCTTCTCGAAGGTAAGGCCTCCTCCAAAAAGTTTGACTCTGTAGCAATCCGTATTGTTCCACAACGGTTTGAATCAGTACAGCAATATCTATACTGTGAAATAGGGTGTCTAATGCCAAAACTTTTCGGCCGATTTACTCCCAGTACACCTGGGATTTAACTCTCGTAATCAGAGGAAACATGAAGGTACTGTGTTAGCTGTTCGAATTTCAAGAAAGGTTCTAACGTTGCCGAACGGTTTGACACTTGGACTTCTAACTTATACCTGAAATTACGGTGCGCGCCACTAAAATGTATACTGTTTCGCTTCTCTGAACCTGAAGTTATCCCCTGCACGCAGCGGGTTATTTTCTCGGAAGGCAATGTATCCGATAAAGTGAATGATGTTATACCAATAGGTAACGTTCTACAAAGGATTGGCACTGTACCTTAACATTCGAACAGTGAATTAAGCTGTCCGTAGCCAATACTGTACTGTGAATGTACTCCTAATATTCCTGGTGCGGCTATCGGAATCACTGGATAGGTGAAGTCATTGTCTCCGACATGCGATCCTCAATGAAGGTGCTAACATTCTGGAACGGTTCCCCCTCGATCTTCTCCTTCATACATGGAGTTAAGGTGCCCGTCACTAATGTGTATACAAATTTGTATTACTGAACACGAAACTATACACTAGATACAGCGAGTTAGGTTCACTGAAGGTAAGTTATACGGTATAATGGTATACTTCGTACCAATTCGAAACATTTTCTAACGGTTTGACGCTCCATCCTCTTGATCATACATGAAATTATCGTGCCTGTCACTAGAATGTGTACTAATTTCTTTCTTGGAACACCATGTTATACGCTCAATACAGTGCATTAGGTTTTCGAGGGTATCGCCTTCAGTAAAACGTTTGACATTATACCAATTTGTATCGTTTTCAAACGGATTGATGTCCTACTTTAATATTCAAACCGTGAATTAGGTTTTCTATTCCCAATAGTATATAGGGCATTCTGTCCCTAAATACTTGGTCTGACTCTACGAATCCTAGAATAGGTGAGACTATTCACTTAGGAGTTCGACACACATGGAAGGTGGTAACGATCTCGAACGGATTCACAATCGACCTTCTATTTCATATATGAAGTTTAGGTGATCGTCTTTAAAATGCATCCTCATTTGCTTCCCTGGCCACGAAGATAAACTCTGATACAGCGGGATAAGTTCGCTAGATGTACGGGCTTCGGCATATAGTTCGAAACCCTACCAATATGTACCACTCTACAGCGGTTTGAATCTGTACTTTATTATTCAAACCGTGAAGTAGTATGTTTATTGCATATACTTTTGAGAGGGTTTACTCCCAGAGTACCTGGCCTGACTCTCCGATTCGCGAGAAAGGTGAAGCTATTGACTTAGCCGTCCGACTCTCAATGGAGGTGGAAACTTCCTCGAACGACTTGACTCTCGACCTTCTAATTCATACATGATGGTAAGGTGCCCGCCACTAAAATATATAGTATTTTGTTTCCATGAACACGAAGTTATGCTATCGATACGGCGGGCCAGCCTCTCGGAACGTAAGGCCTTTTGTAAAAAGTTTGACTTTATACCATCTGCAAACGTTCTCAACAATTTGATGTATTACATTAGCATTCAAATCTTGAAATAAGGTGTCTAATGCCAAAACTGTTCAGAGTATTACGCTCGGAATACATCGCTTGACTTTCGCAATCACAAAATGTGTGAAGCAATTGTCACAGCTGTACAACTCTTAAAGAAGTTGGGATCGTTCTCGAACGGGTTGTCTCACGTTTTATGTATTTAAGGTGAAAATAATGTGTACGACTGCTTAAATATATACTAATTTGTTTCCGTGGGCACTCGGCAGGACACTAGCTACAGCGGGTTTGGTTCTCGGAGGGTGAGGTATCCGGCCAAATATTTCACTTTATACCAAATGGTAATGTTTTTCAACGGATTGACTCAATTTTAATATTCACACAGTGATTTTTGGCGTGTATTGCCAATACTGTACAATGGATTTACTTCCGAAATACCTGGTCCGCCTCTCGGAATCACAGGAGAGTTGAAGATATTTATTTACTTAGTCTCTTAATTCGAAAAAAGGTGGTAACGATCAAGAACAGTTTGACACTCGATCTTCTAAATCATACCAGAAATGAAATTGCTCCTCACTAAAACGTACACTAATTTGCCTCTCTGAATACGAAGATATTCCCACGATATAGCAGGATACCTTCTCGGAAGGTTAGGCCTCCGGTAAAAAGTTTGACTCTGTACGAATAGGTAGCGTTCTACAATGGTGTGGCGCTCTACTTTAACATTCAAACCGTGAATTAAGGTGTCGATTTCAAATGCGTCCCAGGGGATTTACTCCTGAAATAGCTGATGACTTTCGGAATCACTGGATAGATGAAGTTATTGACTTTGCCGTTCGACTGTCAAAGAATGTGGTATCATTCTCCATCGGTTTGACCATCGATTTTCTAATGAACACATGAGATTAAGATGCATGTACATTTAAATGAATAGCAATTCCTCCTTCTGATCACGATTTTACACTCTCGACACAGCGGGATAGTTTAGCGGAGGGTAAGGTTTTCGGTAGAACATTTGACATAAAACCAATTGGAAACGCACTCAGACGATTTGCCGCTCTACTTTGATACACGTACCGTGAATTAAGGTGTCTGTTAACAACACTATTTAGCAGATTTATTCGCGGAATGTCAGCTTTGACTCTCGGAATCACATGAGAGGTGAAGCTATTGACTTAACCTTTCGTCCCTCACAGAAGTTTGTAACATTCCCGAACGGATTGACCCTCGATCTTCTAATTCGTACATGAAATTAAGGTGCACGTCACTAAAATGTATACTTATTCGTTTCTCTGAACACGAATTTGTAGCCTGCATGCTGCGGGTTTCTGTCACGGAAGGTATGGTATCCGGTAAGGAGTATGATGCTATACAAATTGGTATCGTCCTTAAACGGTTTGAAACACTACTTTAATATTCCATCTGTGAAACAATGTGTCCAGAGCCAATACAGTGCAGCGGATTTATTCCCCAAATACCTGGTGTGACTGTCGGAATCACAAGATAGGTGAAGCTATTGTCTTGGATGTGCCATACTCAATGCAGGTGGTAACGTTCCGGAACGATTTCCCTCTCGACCTTCTAATTCATACATGAAATTAAGGTGTCGAATCCCGAATCTCGATGAAGGCAGGATCGTTCCCGGAGGGTTGACTTTGCTTTTTGGTACCCAGACATGAAAATAAGGTGTCCCTATGCCAAAATGTCGACTGATTTGTTTGCGTGAACAGTAAACAGGGCACTCCTTACAACGGGTTATGTTCCCGGAAGGCAAGGCATAGGGCAAAAGGTATGACTTTTCAACAATTGTTAAAATTTCCAAACCGTTTCCCGCTCTACTTTAATATTCATGCCGTGAACTAGGATGTCATCTTCCTATACAGTTCAGCGGATTTACTCCGGTGATACCTGATTTGTCTCTCGTAGTCACAGTATAGATGATCGTATTGATTTTGCTGGACAACCTTCAAAAGATGTGGTAATGATATCAAACGTCATGACGATCGATGTTCTTATTCATGCACGAAATTGTGTTGAATAACGAAATCGTCACTGAAGTGAATACTAGTTTGTTCCTCTAAACACAAAGATGTACTCCCGGTACAGCGGGTTTATCTTCCAGGAATGTTGGGCCATCGTTAGAAATTTGACTATCTACCAATAGGTAACAAACTACAACGATTTCACATTGTCCTTAAATATTTAGCGTGCCTAATGCCAATACTGCTCAGAAGAAATGCTGCCAGGGTACCTCATTTGACTCTGGGAATCACAGGATAGGTGTAGCAACTGACTTAGCTGTTCGGCTCCCAATGAAGGGGGTAACGACCTTGTACATTTCCATCCTGAGCCTCCTGATACATACATGAAATTAAGGTGCTCGGCACTAAAATATATACCAATTTATGTTAGGTTCTCGTAAGCTATGGTACTCGGTAAAAAGTATGACTTTATACACATTGGTGACATTCTCAAACGGTTTGACGATTGAAATTAATATTCAAACATTGGTGGCTATTACCCAAACTGTTCAACAGATTTACTTCCGCAGTACCTGGTTTGACTCTCGGAATCCCAGGTTAGGTGAAGCTGTTGACGCTGCCGTTCGACTCTGAAAGAAGTTAGTAACGTTCTCGAACTGTATGACCCTCGATTTTGTAATTCATACATGAAATTAAGGTATCCGTCTGCTGAACGACAACTAATTTGTTTCCCTGAACCCGAAGTTATACCCACGATACAGCGGGTTATGCTCCCGGAAGGTGATGTATCCGGTGAAGAGTTTGACGTTGTATCAATAGGTAACGTTCACCAGCGGTTTGACTCTGTTCTTTAATATTCATACAGTGAGTTCAGGTGTTTATTGCCAATGCTGCTCCACGGCTTTTACTCCTGGAATACATGATTGGCCTCTCGTAATCAGAGGATAGCTGCTGCTATGTACATAGGTGTGCGACTTCCAGGGAAGGTGGTTACGTCCTCGAACGCGTTGACTCTCGATGTCGATATCTATACACATACATGTGGTGTCCTTTCGCGGAAATGTCAACTAATTTGTTTCCGTTAACATTAAGCTGGATACTCGCTACAAGCAGAATTGGATCTCAGAAGGTAAGGTACTCAAAAATGGAATGTCTTTATACGAATTGGTGATGTTCTCCGACGGTTTGACTACCTACATTAATATTGATACCATGAAATAAGTTGTAAATTGTCAATACTCTTCAGCAGATTTACTCCGGTATTACCTGATTCGAGTCTCGGAATCACAGGATAGAGGATGGCAGAGTCCCCAAACGGTTTGACCATCGATACTCTAATTCATATATGAAGTTAATGTGCCCGTCACTGAAATGACGATTAATATCTTCCTCTGAGCAGGAAGTTATACTCTTGACAGGGCGAGCTAGCTTCGCGGAAGCTAAGGCCATCGGTAAAGTGTTTGTTTTTATATCAATTGGCAATGTCATAGAACGCTTCGGCGCTCTACTTTAATATTCAGACTGTTAACTAAGGTGTCCACTGCCAATAATGTCGAGCGGATTTTCTCCAGGAATGCCTGGTTTGATTCTCAGAATCACTGTATAGGTGAATTTATTTTCTTACCCGTCCGTCAGTCACAGAAGCTGGTAACGTTCACGAAAGCTATCACACTCGACATTTCAATTCATCTATGAATATAAGGTGCCGTCACGAAATTGTATAGCAATGTGTTTCTCTAAACACTATACTCTTGATACGGAGGGTTAGCTCCTCGGTCGGTAAGGCATTCCGAAAAATGTTTGACTATATAGCAATTGTAATGTTCTCATATGCTTTAATTCTTTATTTTAATATTCAATCCGCGAATTAAGATATGTATTGCAAATATTGAACAGCGCATTAACTCCCGGAATATCTCGTTTGACTTTCTGAATCACGGCATGTATGATGCTATTGACATAGCCGTCTGAATCACAAAGAAGGTGGTAACATTCTCGAACGGTCACTAAAATGTATACTAATTTGATCCACTGAACACGAAGTTGTACTCCCGATGCAGCGGATGATGTTCCTGGAATGTAAGGGCGTCGATAAAAAGTTGGACACTATAGCAATAACAATCGTTCTACAACGGTTTAACTCCGTAGATTAATATTCAAGCCCTAAATTAAGGTAACTATTTCTAATACTGTTCTGCGGATTTACTCCCGGAATACCAGGTGTGACTCTCGGAATCTCGGGATAGGTGAAGCTATCAACTTAGCCGTTCGGCTCTCAAGGCGTGTGGTGACATTCTCAAACTGATTGACACTTGATCTTCTGATTCATGTATGAAACTAAGGTGCCCTTTACTAAAATGTATACTAACTTGCTTCTACGACCACGAAGTTATACTCTCGATACAGCGGTTTGGCTTCTCGGATTGTACGGCCTTCGATGAAAATTTAGGCCCAATACCAGTAGGTAACTTTGTACAACTATGTGGCTCTGTACGTTAATATTGATTCCTGATTCCGAGAATTATAGTGTCTATGGCCAATACTGTTCAGCGGTATTACTCCTGGAATACCAGGCTTGAATCTGGGAATCAAAAGTGTAGTTGAAGCCAATGACGCAGCTGTTGGACTATCGAGGATGCTAGTGACACTAACGATGGGTTTGATATTCGATCTTCAAATTCATAGATGAAATTAGCACTTCCGTCACTAAAATGATTACTGGTTTGTTTCTTTGGACGAAAGGTTATACTCTCAATAGAAAGGGGTAAATTCCCCGAAAGTACAGCCGCCAGTAACAAGTTTGACTCTATGCCAAATGGTAACGTTCTACAGCGGTATGACAGTATACCTTAATGTCTATACCCTGATATGGGAAGTTCAATGCTAATACTGTGCAGCGGATTTACTCCTGAGACCCCTCTCTGTTTCTCAGTACAGGTGAAGCTATTGTCATTGATGTGCGATTCTCGAGAAAGGTCATAACGTTCTGGAACGGTTTGTCTCCCAATCTTCTAATTCAAACGTGAAATTAAGATGCCGCGACTAAAATTTTTACTAATTTGTTTCTCTCAACACGAAGTTACACTCTTGATACAGCTGGATATGTTCTCGGAAGGTAAGGCCTTCCGATAAAAGTTTGACACAGTACCAAATGGTAATATTTTCCGACTGTTTGACTCTCTGCTTTAGTATTCATACCGTAAATTAAAGTGTCCACTGCCATTGCAATACAGCGGGCTGACTTCCGGGATACCGGGTCTGACCTTCGAAAACATAGGATACGTGTATCTATTGATTAAGGAGTTCAATTCCCGAAGAGTGTGGTCCCGTTTTCTGACGGATGGTCCCTCGATCTTCCTATTCATACGTGGAAAAATGTGTCCGTCTGATAAAAACTCTACTAGGTTGTTTTCGTCGGCACTGAGCAATACACTCGCTGCAGCGGGTTAGGTTCTAGGAATGTCAGATAATCGGTAAATAGAATTACTTTATACCAATTCGTAATGTTCTCGATGGATGGATTCTCTACGTTAATATTCAAACCGTGAGTTAAGGTATCTATTGTCAATACTGTTCAGCGGATTATCTAATAGAATACCGGGTTTGACACTTGAAGTCACAGCATCGAATCCCAAAGAAGGTAGTCACGTTCAACCAACGGTTTACCCTCGATATTGCATTTCATACGCGAAATTAAGGCGCCCGTCACTGAAGCGTATGCAAATGTGTTTTACTGATCACGGCGATAATCTATCGATATTGCGGGTTAGTTTATCGGGGGGTGTGGCCTTCGGTAAAAAGATTCACTCTATACGAATAGGTATCATCTGCGGTACGACGCTTTACGCTAATTTTCAAACCGTGAATTAAGGTGTCTATTGGCAATACCATTCAGAGAATTTACTCCCGGAATACCAGGTATGACGCTCGTAACCGCAGGATTGGTGATGCTATTGACGCAGCCGTTCGTCTCTCAGAGATAGTGGCAACGTTCTCGAGCAGTTCAGCCCCTGATATTATGACTCATTCATGAAGATAAGCTGCCCGTCACTGAAATGAATACAAGTTCGTACCTCTGATCAGGGTGTTATACTCTCGATAGAGCGGGTTAGTTTTTCGGAGGGTAAGGCATTATGTAAGTAGTTTGAACTTACACCTATAGGTAGCGTTATACACCGCCTGACGGCATGCTTTAAAATTCAAACCGTGAATTGAAGTGTCTGTTGCCAATTCTGTACAGCGCATTTACTCCAGGAATATCTGGTTTGACTTTCCGAATCACAGAATGTATGAAGCTATTGAATTAAGTTTGCAACATTCAAAGCAGGTGGTAAAATTCGCGAACGCTTTGACCCTCGATGATGACATTTATGCACTAAAATGTGGTGTCCGTCGACTAAAATTGTCTATTAAATTGTTTTCGTGAGCACTAAACATGACACTCGCTACAGCGGGTTAAGTTCTTGCAAGGCATGGACTTCGGTACAACGTTTGACTTTATACCAACTGGTAGGGTTCTCAAGCGGTTTCACGCTCTACTTTAACATTCAAGCCGTAAATTACGGTGTCTATTCTCAATACCATTCAGTGGATTTACACTTGGAATACCTGGTTTGACTCTCGGAATCGCAGGATAGATGAAGCTATTTTCTTGGCGTTTGGACTCCGAATGAAGGTGGTTACTTTCTCTATCGGTTTGACTCTCTATTTTGATATTAATTCATGAAAATATGGTGTCCGTCTGCTAGCATGTCTACTAATCTGTTTCCGTGAACAATAAACATGACACTCGGTACAGCGTGTTTGGTTGCCGGATGGTAAGGAATGCGATAAAGACGATGACTTTATACCAATTGGTAACGTTCTCAAACGGCCTGACTCTCTACTTTCATATTCATGCCGTGAATTAGTGTTTCGGTGGCCAATAGTGCACAGCGGATTTACTCCTGGAATACGTGTCTTGTTTCTCGGAACCACAGGATAGGTAAAGCTATTAATTCAGCCGTTCGTCTCTAAAAGAAGGTCGTATCGTTCTCGAAATGTTTGACACTCGATCTTTTAATTCATGCATTAAATTAAGGTGCTCGTCAGTAAGTGTATACTAGTTTGATCCTATCAGCACGGTATTATAATCCCGATACAGCGTGTTAGTTTTTCCGGATAAAGGCATTCTGTAACAAGTTTGACACAACACCTGTGAGCATTGTTCTACTACGGCGTGGCAGCCTGCTTTGAAATTCAAACCGTGAATTATGGTGTTTATTGCCAATACTGTGCTGTGGATTCACTCCCGGTATAACAGATTTGACTATCGGAATCACAGGATAGTTGAAGCTATGGACATAGAAGTTTGACTCCCAAAGAAGTTGGGATCGATCTCGAAAGGTTTCTCACTCGATTTCCTAATTGATACCTGAAAATAAGGTGTGCCTCTGCTGTAATGTCTACTAATTTGTTTCCGTGAGCTCTGAGCATGTTACTCGCTACTGTGGGTCAGGTTCTGGGTAGGTAAGGTATTCGGTAAAAGTATAAAATTATAGCCATTTGTTATGTTCTCCAACGGATTGACTCTCAACTGTAATATTCAGACCGGGAATGAGACTGTCTATTGTCAATGTTGATCAGCGGATTTATTCCTGGAATACAAGGCTTGACTCTCGAAATCGCTGGATATGTGAAACCTTTGATATACCCGTTCGACTCTCAAAGGGGGTAGTAAATTGCACGAGCGGTTTGACTGCCGATCTGCTAATTCGTGCATGAAGTTATGGTTCCCCTGACTGAAATGAATATTCATTTTTTTCCGTGAACACGAACTGATACTCTCGATATCTCTGATTATCTTCTTGGACGGTAAGGTATTCGGTGAAATGTTTGAGTTTATAGCAATTAACAACGATCTCACACGATGTGACGCTCTATTTTAGTATTCACTCCGCGAAGTAAGGCATCTAGTGCGAATACTCTTCAGCAGATGTACTCTCGGATTACCTAGTTTTATTCTCGGAATCACAGGACAGATGAAGCTATAGGCTTATTCGTTCGACTCTCAGAGAGTGTGGTAACGTTCTCGAACGGTTTGACCATCGACCTCCTAATTTGTACATGAAATTACGGTGCTCATCACTAAAATGCATACTAGTTCGTACATCTGAACACGGTGTTTAACTCTTGATACGGCTGGGTAGTTTTTCGGAGGATGTGGTCTTCGGAAAGACGTTTAACTTTACTGGAATTGGTAACGTTCTCAAACCGTTTGACGCTGCAGTTCAATATACAGAGAAGCAATGTAGTGACGCGCACCTGATTTTCAAATATGAACAAGAAGATTGAGGGCCATGCCGTTCGTGAAAGTTACTCTCGTCTTTCAGATTCGAATGGGTACGTCAATAGCTTCATATATCCTGCGATTCCGAAAGTCGAACGAGATATTCCGAGAGTAAATGCGCTGTACAGTACTAGAAACAGGCACCACAGTTCAAGGTATGAATAATAAGGCAGACGGTCAAACCGTTGTAGAACGATACCTATTCGTATAGAGTAAAACTTTCTACCGATGGTCTTTAATTACGACAACATGACCTGGAGTATCGGGTGTATGACCTCGTGGTTAGAGAGATACATTAGTACGTTTTTTAGTCATTGGTACCATAACTTCAAGTATGACCTAGTCGGTTGAGGTTCAAACCGTTCGTGAACGTTCCCACCATCTTTGACAGTCGATCTGCTGCATCACAATCTTCACATATCCAGTGATACCGAGAGACAAATGTGGCAACCGGGAGTAAAAGCGCTGAAGAGTATTGGCTATAGACACCTTAGTTAGCGGTTTGAATATTAAAGTATAACGACAAACCGTTTGCGAATGCTACCAATTTGTATAACGTCCTACTCTTTAGCGGATAACTTACCATCTGAGAATATATATCGCTGCATCGTGTGTATAACTTCGTGTTCAGAGCATCAAATTAGTAAACATTTCAGTGACCGGCTCGTTAATTTCATCTATGAATTAGAACATCGAGTGTCAAAGCTTTCGAAAGCATTACCAGCTTCTTCGAGATTCGAACGGCTGCGTCAACTGCTTCACCTATACTTATGATTCCGAGAGTCATGCCTGGTATTCGTGCAATAAATTTGCTGAACAGTATTGAATTAACAGCATAAACTTATTTCACGCCTTGAATATTAATGTAGAGAGTCAATTCTTTGAAGATCATATCCACTTAGCACAACGTCATTCACTTTATCGCATACCTTACATTCCGGGAACATAACCAGCAGCATCGTGGGTACAACTTCTTATTAGAGAAACAAACGAGTAGTCATTTTAGACACAGGCACCGTAATTTCATGTAAGAATTAGAGGGTCGAGTGTCAAATCTTTTGATAACGTTATCATCTTTGTCGTGGGTCGCACAGATAGGTCAATAACTTCAACTATCCGTGTGATTCCGAGAGTCAAATCAAGTATATCAGGAGCAAATTCATTGAGC
>NIJG01000384.1:134077-156088 GCA_002201625.1 Euglossa dilemma
AGAAAGTATGATTATATAACTGTATGTAACGTGCTCTCACGTTTTGACTCTCTACTGTATTAAACATACCGCGATTTCAGGTATCTTTTGCCAGTACTGATCAGCGCATTTAGTCCCGGAGCACATGGTTTGACTCCTGGAATTGCGGAATAGATGCAGCTATTGCCTTAGCCGCTTGACTCCAAAGGAAGGTGGTAACGTTCTCGAACGCTTTGTCTGCCGACCGCCCAAGTCATACATGAAATAAATGTGCCCGTCACTAAAATGTAAGCTAATATTCTTCTCTGTACACGAAGTTATACTGTCGAAACAGTGCGTTGGTTTGTTTCTCAGAATGTAATTCCTTCGGTAAATAGATTGAATCTATTCCGATGGCTAACATTCTACAACGGTTTGAATCTGTACATTGATATTCGAACAGTAAATTGATCGGTCTGCTGCCACTACTATTCAGCGGATATAACCCAGGAAGACCACCTATGACACTCTGTGGCAATGGATATGTAAACCCATTGACGTAGCTGTCAGTACATGATAGAAGTTTGTAACGGTCCACAACGGTTTGACATTTGGTCTTCTTATGCATACTTGAAATTAAGGTGCCCATCACTAAAATGCATTCTAATTTGTTAATCTGAACACCATGTTATAATGTCGGTGCAGCGCGTTTGGATTTCGGTGGATGTGGTCTTCAGTAAAGCGTTTGACTTCATTCCAATAGGTAATGTTCTGAAACAGTTTGGCCCCCATCTTTAATATTCAAGCCGTGAATTATGGTGTCTATTGGTAGTAATTTCCAGCGGGTTTACTCCCGGAATACCTGCTGTGACTATCCGAATCACTGGATAGGTAAAGCTACTGACTTAGCAGTTCGTCTCTCAAAGCGGTTGGTAACGTTCGCGAAAGGTTTGACGCTCGATATTCTTATTCATACTTGAAACTAAGTTGACTGTCACTAAAATGTGTAACAACGTGTTCTCCTAAACACGAAGTTATAGTCTCGATACGGCTATTTATCTTCTCGGGCGGTAAGGTCTTCGGTAAAGGGTTTGACTTTATACCAAAATGTGACGTTCCCAAGCGGTTTCACGATCTGCTTCTACATTCAAATCGTGATTTAAATTGTCCGCTGCGAATTGTGTACAGCGGATTGACTCCCGGAATATCTGGTTCGACTATCGGGGTAACAGGAGAGGTGAAGCTAATGATACTACGTTCGTATCTCAAAGAAAGATGGACCGTTATAGAAATGTTTGACTGTCGATTTTTCTATTCATACATTAAAATAAGTAGTTCGTCTGCTACAATGTCTACTAATTTGTATCTCTGGACATGAAGCTATATTCTCGGTATTCCAGGTTTTGATCTCAGAATGTAACGTCTTCGGTAAAACGTTTGACTTCAACAAATTGATAACGCTCTCATACGGTCTGACGTTCTATTTTAATTATCAGACCGTGAATTAAGGTGTCTCTTGCCAACACTGTTGATCGGACTTACTCCTGTAATAGCTGGTTTGACTCTTGGAATCTCAGGGTAGGTGAAGCTACATACATTGCCGTTCGTCTTTCAGAGATGGTGGCAACGTTCTCGAGGGGTTTGGACCTCAATCTTCTCATTCACACATGAAGTTAAGGTGCCCGTCACTGAGGTGGAAACTGTTTTCTGTCTCCGAACACGAACTTATACTCTACATTCAGCGGTATAGTTTTCCGGGGGGAATGGTCTCCGGTAGAACGTATGACTTTATCGGAATTGTTGACTATCACAGATAGATTGAAGCTCTGCTTCAATATTCAGACCGCAAATTAAGGTGTCTATTGCCAATACGGTTCAGCGGATTTACACCAGTATTACGTGGTTTGACTCTCGAAATCACAGGACGGGTGAAACTATTGACTTAGCTGTGCGACTCGCAATGAATTTGATAACGTTATCGAACGGTTCGACATTCCATCTTCTAATTCATACAATGAAAATAAGCTGCCCGTCACTAAAATGTCTACTAATTTGTTTCGATATTCACGATTGACGCTCTACTTTAACATTCATACCGAGATGTAAGGTGTATAGTGTGAATACTGTTCAGCAGGTTTACGCCTGGAGTACCTGATTTGCATTATGGAATCACAGGATACGTGCAGTTATTGACATATATGTGCGAATTTCAATGAAGGTGGTAACTTTCTCGACCGCTCTGACTCTCCATATTGATATTTATACACAAACATGTGGTGTTCGTACGCGAAAATGTCTTCTAATTTGTTTCCGATAACATTAAGCAGGACAATCGCAACAGCAGGATTGGATATCAGAAGGTAAGGTATTCGGTAAAATGGGTAACATTATACGAACTGGTAATATTCACCGACGGTTTGACTCTCTACTTTAATATTCATACCGTGAAATAGAATGCCTATTTGCAAGCGGGTCTGCGGACTAACTACCGAATATCTCGTTTCACGTTTGAAATCACAGGATAGATGCAGCTATTGACATCCCGGTTCGAATCTCAAAGAAGGTTTTATCTTTCTCGAAAGGTCTTGCACTAGATCTTCTTATTCATAATGAAATGAAGGTCCCCGTCACTAAAATGTTCACTAATTTGATCCTCTGAACACAAAGTTGTACTTTCGAGACGGCGGGTTTACTTCTCCGAACGTAAGGCTATCGGTAAAGTGTTTGGCTCTATACCAATATGTAACCGTCTACAATGGTTAAATATTCCGCTTTAATATTCAAACTGTGAACCGAGGTGCCCATTGCCAATACTGTTCAGCGGATTTACTCCAGGAATACCTTGTACGATTCTCGGAAATAAAGGATAGGTGAAGCCATTGACCGAGCCGGTCGACTCTCAAAGATGGAGGTAATATTCTCAACCGCTTTGTACCGATATTCTAATTCATACAGGAACATAAGGTGCCGTCACTAAAATTTACACTAATGTGTTTCTCTAACCACGAAGTAATACTCTCGATACGGCGGGTTAACTACCCGGACGGTAAGGCTTTCGGTAACTTGCTTGACTCTATACCAATAGGTATCGATCTACAACGGTTTGGCGGTCTTCTTTAATACTCAAGCCGTGGAATAAGGTATCAATGGACAATACTGTTCAGCGGACTTACTCTAGGATTTCTGAGGTGCCCTGTTGGAATCCCGGCATATGTGAAAGTATTGACTTAGCCGTTCTATTCCCAAAGGAGGTGGTCACGTTCTCGAATGGTTTGACTATCGATCTTCTAATTCATAAATGAAATTAAGGTGCCGTTCCTAAAATGTATACTATTGCTTTTCCCTGAATACAAAGCTATTCTCTCGGCACTGCGGTTTAGGTTTTCGGAGGGTGAGTACTTCTGGACGGATTTTGACTGTATCCCAAAAGGTAACGTTCAATAACGGCTCGAGACTGTACTTCAATATTCATAAAGAGAATTAAGGTGTCTATTGCCAATACTGTACACTGGATTTGCTCCCGGAATGCCATATTTGATTTGCGAATCAGTTTATGGGTGAAGTTATTGACTTAGCTGTGCAACAACTAAAGGAGTTGGTTACGTTGTCAAACGACATGACGTTCGATCTTCTTTATCGTCCACGAAATTGAGGTGCCCGTCACTAACATGTATTGAACATTGGTCGTCTGATCACAACGTTATACACTCCATACAGCGAGATCGGCTTTGGAGGGTAAGATCTTCAGTAAAACTTTTGACTTTGTACGGATTGGTAACTATCTCTGACGGATTGATGCTCCACATTAATAATCATGTCGTGATTTACGGTGTCAAATGCATATACCGGTCACCGGATTTGCTCCCGGAATACCAGGATTGACTCTCGAAATCACCGAATAATTGATGCTATTCACATAGCTGTGTGACTCACAAAGGAGTTCGAAACGTACTCAATCGGCTTGACTGCCTGTTTCAACATTCAAACCGTAAATGAAAGTGTCCATTACCAATTCTGTTCAGCGGATTTCCACCCGTAACACCTGGTTTGAGTCTCGGAATCGCAGAATAGGTGATGCTACACACTTAGCCGTTCGTCTCTCACAGAAGCTGGGAACGTTCTTGATCGGCTTGAACCTCGATCCTCTAATGCAAACATCAAATTATGGTGCCTGTAACTAAAATAACTACTAATTTGTTTCTCTGACAAGAAGTTGTACCCACGATACAGCGGGTTACGTTCACGGAAAGAAAGGTATGCGATTTAGTGTATGAGATCATATCAATTGGATACCTTCTTCAAAGAATTGACTCTCTACTTGAATATTAAAGCCATGAAATAAGTTGTCTGATGCCAATATTGTTCAGCAGATTTACTCCTGATATACCTGGTTTGACTCTCGGAATCACAGGATAGGCGAGGGTATAGACTTAACTGTTCGATTCTCAAAGACGGTGTTAATGTTCTCGTAATCTTTAGCCCTCGATCCTTCAATTCATATACGAAATAAGAGTGCCCGTCACTAAAATATAAACTAATATGTTTCTCTGAACGCGAAGATATACTTCCGATACAGTGGATTATGTTCCCGGAAGACAAGGCCTTCGGGAAGAAGAATGACTGTATACGTATTGTTAACAATCAACAACGGTTTGACACTCTACGTGAATAGTTAGTGCTTAGTTCTCTGTTTGAATAGGGAAGTAGAGCGTCAAACTGTTGTGAAAGTTACTAATTGGCATAACGTCATACGTTTTACCGGATACCTTACCATCCGAGAACATAACCCGCTGTATCGTGGGTACAACTTTGATTTCAGCAAAATAATTTAGTACACGTTTTAGTGACGCGCACCTTAATTTCATGTATGAATTAGAAGGTCGAGTGCCAAACATTTCGAAAACCCTATCACCATATCTGAAATTCGCACATCTAACTCAATAGCTGCAACTTTCGTGTGATACCAATAGTCAAATCCGGTATTCCTGGAGTAAATTCCCTGAACAGTACTATGTATAGACACCTTAACTCACGGTTTGAATATTCAAATGCAGCGTCAAATCGTTTGTGATCGTTACCAATTCTTATAAGGTCAAACGTCTCGCCGATGGTCGTATCATCCGGGAACCTCACAAGCTTCATCGAGAGTATAACTTTGTGTTCAGACGATCAAATTAGTAAACATTTTACTGAAGGGCACTGTAATTTCATTATGAATATGAAGATCGAGTATCAAACCGATTGAGAAAGTTACCACCTTCCTTGAGATTCAAACGCCTAAGTCATCCACTTCATGCATGCTGTGATCCAAAAAATCAAACGAGATATTCCGGGAGCAAATGCGTTGGACTATATTGGCAATACATACATTAATTCGCGTATTGAATATTAGTAGAGAGCGTTACAAGGTATGAGAACGTTAGAATTGCTATAATGTCAAACATTTTTCCGAATGCCTTGCCGATCGAAAAGCTAACCCGCCGTATCGAGAATATAGCTTCGTGTTTAGAGAAACACATTGGTATACGATTTAGTGACGGCACTTTAAATTCATGGATGAATTGAAATATCGAGTGTCAAACGGTCCGAAAATGTTATCACATTCTTCGAGAGTCGCACAGTTAAGTCAATAGCTTCACCTGTCTTGTGATTCCGAGAGTCAAACCACGTATTACTGGAGTAAATCCGCTTAACAGTATTGGTTATACACACCTTTGTTCACCGTTTGTATATTAAAACAGGGCTTCAAACCGTTTGAGAACGTTACCACCCCATTTGAGTGTAGGAAGGATAAGTCAATAGTTTCACCTGTACAGTGATTCGGAGAGTCAAACCAGGTATTCCTGGAGTAAATCCGATGAACAGAATCGGCAATAGTATTGGCAATGTACAGAGACGAACCGTTGAAGGTAACCTATTGGTAGAGAGTCACACTTTACACAGAGGGCCTCACTTTTCGCGAAACTAACCCAATGTATGGAGAGTATAACTACGTGTTCAGCGAGACTAATTAGTATTCATTTTAGTGACGGGCACCTTATCATCGTGTATGAATTAGAAGATCGAGAGTCGAATCGTTCGAGAACGTTACCACGTTCTATGAGGTTCGAAAGGCCAAGTCAATAGCTCCACCTATCCTGTGATTCGGAATGTCAAACCAGGTATCCGGGACTGAGTACGCTGAAGAGCTTTGGTAGCAGACACCATTATTCACGGTTTGAATATTCAAGTCGATCGTAAATCCGCTTGAGGGCGTTAGCTATGGGTATAGAGTGAAGCATTTTGCTGATAGCCCTTCCTTCGGAGAAGATAACTTTTCCTATCGTAAGCAGAGATATATGTTGGTAATCATTTCAGTGCGGGCACCTGAAATTCATGTATGAATTAGAAGATCCAAAGTCAATCCGCTCGAGAACGTTAGCAACATCTCTGAAAGGCGAAGTGCTATATGTGCAGATTCACTCATCCTAAGTCCCCTATAGTTAAACCAGTTATTCGGGAGTAAATACGCTCAACAGTGTTGGCACGAGGCACCTCAATTCACGGTGTGAATATAAAAGCAGAGCGTCAAACTGTTTGAGAACGTTTCCAATTCCTATAAAGTCAAACGTTTTACCGATGACGTTACACACCGAAAAGCTAGCCCGATCTATCGAGAGTATAACATCATGTTCAATGGCATGAATTAGTATACGTTTTAGTGACGAGCACCATAAATTCATCCATGATTTAGATGATCGAGGGTCAAACCGTTCGAGTTGGTTACCATTCTATTTGAGAGTCGAACGGCAAAGTCAATAGTTTCACCTATCCTGTGATTCGGAGTGTCAAACCAGGTACTCCGAGAGTAGGAGAGTAGGTGCGCTAAACAATTTTGGAAATAGACATCTTATTTCACGGTTTGAATTTTATTGTTGACGGTATAATCGTTTGAGAGCGTTGTAAATTGGCATAAAGTCAAACGTTTTAAAGGAGGCCTTACGTTCCGAAAAACTGACCTGCTCTATCGAGGGAATAACAGCGAGTTCAGAGGAGCGAACTATTATACATTTTTGTGACTCGCACCTTAATTTCATGCCAGAATTAGAACATCGAGGGCCAAACGGTTCGACAACGTTCCCACCGCCTGAAAAAGACGAATGACATTGTCAATCGCTTCACACATCCTGGTATTCCGATAGTCAACCCCGGTTCCCCGCAAGTAATCGCGCTGAACAATTTTGACAATAGACACATTATTTGACGGCTGAAATATCAAAGTAGATGGACAAGTCGTTTCAGAGCGTTATAAATTGCCATAAAGTCAAAAGTATTACCGAAGTCCTTACATTCCAATAACCTACTCCGCTGTAGCGTGTTTCATGCTTAGTGCTCACAGAAACAAATTAGTAGATATTTTAGCAGTCGGGCACCATATTTTCATGCACGAATAGCAAATTCGAGAGTCAAACCGTTCGAGTGCGCTACCACCATCCTTCGGATTCAAACGGCTAAGTCATTAGCTTCACCATAACCTGCGATTCCGAGAGGCAGACCAAGCACTTACGGGAGCAAGTGCGCTGAACAGTTTTGGCAGGAGACACCACAATTCACGGTTTGAATTTNTTCTTATAAGGTCAAACGTCTCGCCGATGGTCGTATCATCCGGGAACCTCACAAGCTTCATCGAGAGTATAACTTTGTGTTCAGACGATCAAATTAGTAAACATTTTACTGAAGGGCACTGTAATTTCATTATGAATATGAAGATCGAGTATCAAACCGATTGAGAAAGTTACCACCTTCCTTGAGATTCAAACGCCTAAGTCATCCACTTCATGCATGCTGTGATCCAAAAAATCAAACGAGATATTCCGGGAGCAAATGCGTTGGACTATATTGGCAATACATACATTAATTCGCGTATTGAATATTAGTAGAGAGCGTTACAAGGTATGAGAACGTTAGAATTGCTATAATGTCAAACATTTTTCCGAATGCCTTGCCGATCGAAAAGCTAACCCGCCGTATCGAGAATATAGCTTCGTGTTTAGAGAAACACATTGGTATACGATTTAGTGACGGCACTTTAAATTCATGGATGAATTGAAATATCGAGTGTCAAACGGTCCGAAAATGTTATCACATTCTTCGAGAGTCGCACAGTTAAGTCAATAGCTTCACCTGTCTTGTGATTCCGAGAGTCAAACCACGTATTACTGGAGTAAATCCGCTTAACAGTATTGGTTATACACACCTTTGTTCACCGTTTGTATATTAAAACAGGGCTTCAAACCGTTTGAGAACGTTACCACCCCATTTGAGTGTAGGAAGGATAAGTCAATAGTTTCACCTGTACAGTGATTCGGAGAGTCAAACCAGGTATTCCTGGAGTAAATCCGATGAACAGAATCGGCAATAGTATTGGCAATGTACAGAGACGAACCGTTGAAGGTAACCTATTGGTAGAGAGTCACACTTTACACAGAGGGCCTCACTTTTCGCGAAACTAACCCAATGTATGGAGAGTATAACTACGTGTTCAGCGAGACTAATTAGTATTCATTTTAGTGACGGGCACCTTATCATCGTGTATGAATTAGAAGATCGAGAGTCGAATCGTTCGAGAACGTTACCACGTTCTATGAGGTTCGAAGGGCCAAGTCAATAGCTCCACCTATCCTGTGATTCGGAATGTCAAACCAGGTATCCGGGACTGAGTACGCTGAAGAGCTTTGGTAGCAGACACCATTATTCACGGTTTGAATATTCAAGTCGATCGTAAATCCGCTTGAGGGCGTTAGCTATGGGTATAGAGTGAAGCATTTTGCTGATAGCCCTTCCTTCGGAGAAGATAACTTTTCCTATCGTAAGCAGAGATATATGTTGGTAATCATTTCAGTGCGGGCACCTGAAATTCATGTATGAATTAGAAGATCCAAAGTCAATCCGCTCGAGAACGTTAGCAACATCTCTGAAAGGCGAAGTGCTATATGTGCAGATTCACTCATCCTAAGTCCCCTATAGTTAAACCAGTTATTCGGGAGTAAATACGCTCAACAGTGTTGGCACGAGGCACCTCAATTCACGGTGTGAATATAAAAGCAGAGCGTCAAACTGTTTGAGAACGTTTCCAATTCCTATAAAGTCAAACGTTTTACCGATGACGTTACACACCGAAAAGCTAGCCCGATCTATCGAGAGTATAACATCATGTTCAATGGCATGAATTAGTATACGTTTTAGTGACGAGCACCATAAATTCATCCATGATTTAGATGATCGAGGGTCAAACCGTTCGAGTTGGTTACCATTCTATTTGAGAGTCGAACGGCAAAGTCAATAGTTTCACCTATCCTGTGATTCGGAGTGTCAAACCAGGTACTCCGAGAGTAGGAGAGTAGGTGCGCTAAACAATTTTGGAAATAGACATCTTATTTCTCGGTTTGAATTTTATTGTTGACGGTATAATCGTTTGAGAGCGTTGTAAATTGGCATAAAGTCAAACGTTTTAAAGGAGGCCTTACGTTCCGAAAAACTGACCTGCTCTATCGAGGGAATAACAGCGAGTTCAGAGGAGCGAACTATTATACATTTTTGTGACTCGCACCTTAATTTCATGCCAGAATTAGAACATCGAGGGCCAAACGGTTCGACAACGTTCCCACCGCCTGAAAAAGACGAATGACATTGTCAATCGCTTCACACATCCTGGTATTCCGATAGTCAACCCCGGTTCCCTGCAAGTAATCGCGCTGAACAATTTTGACAATAGACACATTATTTGACGGCTGAAATATCAAAGTAGATGGACAAGTCGTTTCAGAGCGTTATAAATTGCCATAAAGTCAAAAGTATTACCGAAGTCCTTACATTCCAATAACCTACTCCGCTGTAGCGTGTTTCATGCTTAGTGCTCACAGAAACAAATTAGTAGATATTTTAGCAGTCGGGCACCATATTTTCATGCACGAATAGCAAATTCGAGAGTCAAACCGTTCGAGTGCGCTACCACCATCCTTCGGATTCAAACGGCTAAGTCATTAGCTTCACCATAACCTGCGATTCCGAGAGGCAGACCAAGCACTTACGGGAGCAAGTGCGCTGAACAGTTTTGGCAGGAGACACCACAATTCACGGTTTGAATTTTAAGCAGAGCGTCAATAATTTTGAAATCGACAACAATTGGTATAAAGTAAAACGCCTTACTGATGAACGCAACTTCCGAAAGTCTAATCCGTTGTATCGGGAGTATAACGTCGTGGTCAGAGAATAAAATTATTATTTATTTTTGCGACGGCCGCGATAATTTCATGTATGAATTAGAAGACCGAGTGACAGTGCGAGGACGTTACCACCTTCTGTGAGAGATGAACGGCTGAGTCAATAGCATCACATATACTTTTGATTCCGAGAGTCAAGCCTGCCATGCTAGGAGTAAATCCGCTCAATAGTATAGGCAAGAGGCACCATAATTCACGGTATAAATGATAAAGGATAAAGTCAAACCACGTACAAAGTCAGCAATTTGTATATAGACATCTTTTTACCGACAGCCTTACAATCCGAGAAGCCTAACCAGCTGCATCGAAAATATGACATCGTACTCAGAGAAAGACATAAGTATAAAATTTAATGATGGGCATCGTAATTTCATGAATGAATTAGAAGATACGGGGTGAAGTCGTTCCAGAACGATACCACCTTCTCTCAGAGACACACAAATAAGTCACAAGCTCCACCTCCCCTGTGATGCCGAGGGTCAAACACAGCTATTCCGGGAGTAAGACCGCAGAACGGTATTGGCTCTAGACACATTAATACGCGGTATATTATTGAGTACCTTATTTGCTTTTCGGAATCACAGGATATGTGCAGCAATTGACCTAGATGTGCGACACTCAAAGAAGAAGGTAACGTTCTCGATCGCATTGACTCACGATGTTGATACTTATACACAAACATGTTGTCTCCGTCTGCGAAAATGGCTCCTAATTTGTTTCCGTTAACATTAAGCAGGACACTCGCTAGAGCAGGCTTGGTTCTCAGAAGGTAAGGTATTCACAAATGGAATGACTTTATACGAATTGGTATTGTTTTCAAACGGTTTGACGCTCTACTGTAATATTTAAACCGCGAATTAAGGTGTTCATTACCAACACTCTACAGCGGAGATACTTCCTGAATACCTGGATTGACTCTCGATATCACACTAAACGTGAAACAATTGACTTAGTCGTTCGTCTCTCACAGAAGGTGGCATCGATCTCGAAGGGTTTGACCCTTGATCTTCAAATTCAGGCATGAAAGTAAGGTGCTCGTCACTGAAATGTTATGATTTCAATACAGCGGGTTAGCTTCTCTGAAAGTATGGTCTTCGGTGAAAGGTTTGACTACATTGCATCAGGAAACGATCTACATCGGTTTGACTCTGGACATTAATATTTATACCGTGAAATGGGGTGTATGCTGCCAATATTGAACAGCACATTCACTCCGGCAATACCTGGTTTGACTCTCGGAATTGGGGGATAGGTGGAGCGATTGACTTCGTAGTGCGTCTCTCAATGGAGGTGGTATCGTTCTGGAACAATTTGACCCTTGATCTTCAAACGAATGCACCAGGACAAGCTGCCCATCACTGAAATAAGAACCAATTTCCTTTTCCGAGCACGAAGTTATGCTCACGATGCAGCGGGTCGAGCTCTCGAAAGGTATGGCTTTCCTTAAATCGTATGAATTTTTACCAATTGCTACCGACCTCTAACGGTTTGGCCCTATACCTTAATATTTAAACCGTGAACAAAGGAGTCGATTGCCAATACTGCTCATTCGATTTTCGCCCGGAATTCCTGGATGGAGGCACTGAAACACAGATTACGTGAAGTTATTGCCTTAGACGTTCGACCCCCAAAGAGGGTGGTAACATTCTCGGACGGTTTGACCATCGATCTTCTAATTCATACATGAAATTATGGTTCCTCCCAATAAAATGTGTACTAATTCGTTCCGCTGAACACGATGTTTTTCTCTCGATACAGTTGGTTACCTTCTCGGATGGTTAGGACTTCTGTAAAACGAATGACCGCACACCAATTGGTAATGTTCACCGAACGCTTGACCCTATACTTTAATATTCGTACCGCGAATTAATGTGCCCATTGCGAATACTGTTCAGCAGATTTACTTCCGGAATACCTGGTTTCACTCTCGGAATCACATGATAGGTGATGGGATTGACGTAACAGATCGACTCACAATGACGGTTGTAACTTTCCAGAACGCTTTAGCCCTCGATCTTATAATTCATACATGAAATAAGGGTGCTCGTAAATGAAATGAATTTCAGTTTCTTTCTCTGAACACGAAATTATTCTCTCGAAACCGCTGGTTAGATTCTCCGCAGGTAAGGCCGTCGTTGAAGTGTTTGACTGTATGACAATTGGCACTGCTTTCAAACGGTATGGCGCTCTACTTTAATGTCATACCGAGAATTAACGTGCGTATTGCCAATACTCTTCAGCAGATTTAGTCCTGGCATACCTGGTTCGACAGGCCGAATGACTGGATACGTGTAGTTACTGACTAGGCCGTTCGTCTCCCTGAGGAGCTATTGCGTTAGCTGTTCGAGTCTCAAGGAATGTGGTCACGTGCTCGAACGGTTTGGATCTTCGAATTCACACACGATATTAAGGTCCCCGTCACCAAAATGTATACTAACTTTCCTCTCTGAACAAGAAGATATTCTCTCGATTCTGCGGGTTAGCTTCACGGAAGGTGGGGTCTTCGAAAAAGTTTTGACTCTATACGAATAGGTAAAGCTCTACAGCGGAATGATGTTCTGGTTTAATGTTTATAGCATAAAATAAGCTGTCTGTTGCCAGTTCTGTTCAAGGGATTTACTCCAGGAATACCTGGTTTGACTCTCGGAACCTCAGGATGGGTGATGCTATTGACTTAGGTGCGCGCCGCTACACAAAGTTGGTAACGATATCAAACGGTATGCTCCTTGATCTTTATATTCATACATGATATTAAGGTGCCCGTCACTAAAATTTGTTCTAATATTTTCCACTGAACACGAAGTTATACTCAAGATACGTTGGGTTAGCTTCTCGAAGGCAAGGCCTACTGTGATAAGTTTGACTCTATAGCAATATGTAACGTTCTACAACGGTTTGGATCTGCACATGAATATTCATACCATGAAATAAGGTGTTTATTGCCAATACTGTTCAGCGGATGTACTCCGGGATTACCTAGTTGGACTCCCGGAATCGCATGATAGGTGAGGCTATTGATTTAGCCGTTCGACTCTCACGGAAGGTGGTACCGTTCTCCCATGAATTGACACTCTATCTTAGTATTGATACATGCAATTAACGTGTCCGACTGTTAAAGTGTCTACTAATTTGTTTCCCTCATCACTAGCCAAGGCTCTTGCTGGAGCGGGTTAGTTTCTCGGAAGGTAATGTATTGGGTAAATGGAATTAGTTTATTTTGATTGCTAATGATCCTCAGCGGTTTTACTCAATTCCTAAATATTCATACTGTGAATTAAGGTATCTATCGGAAATACCCTTCAGCGTATGTACACCCGCAATACCTGGCCTGACCCTCGCCAGCACAGGATAGCTGAAGCTTCTGACCTGGCTTTTCGTCCCTCACAGAAAGTTGTATCGCTCTCGAACGGTTTGACCCTCAATCTTGTAATTCATACACGGAGATTATGTGCCCATCACAGAAATGAATACTTCTTTCTCTGAACTCGAAGTTGAATTCTTGATGCAGCGAGTCAGGTCCACGGAAGCTAAGGTCTTCGGTAAAAAGTTTGTCTGTGTAACAATAGGCAACATTCACCCACGGTCTGACTCTCTACTTTGTTACTAATTCCGCGAATTGAGGTGTCTACAACCAATAATGTTCAGCGGGTTTGCTCCAGGAATGGCTGGTTTGACACACGGAATCACAAGATAGGTGAAGCTATTGATTAAGCTGTGCGCCTCTCAATGATGGTAGTAATGCTTTGAACCAGGTAGCCTCTATATCATCTATCCCATGGATGAAATTATGGCGCTCCTCACTTATATGTATACAAATTTGAATCTGCGAGCACGAAATTATACTATCCATGAAGCGGGTGAGTTTCGCGGAGGGTAAGGCAATCGGTAAAATGTTTAACTTTACACCAATTGGCAACGAATTAAAACGGTTCGACGCACTACCTTAATATTCAGACCGTGAATTGTGATGCCTGTTGCCAAAGCTATTCCGCGGTTTTACACACGGCATACCCGGTTAGATGCTCGGAATCACAGGAATGGTGATGCTATTGAAAGCCGTTTGACTCCCAAAGAAGGTGGTACCTTTCTCTAATGGTTTGACAGCCGATCCTCGAATTCATTCATGAAATTATGGCGCCAGGCACCAAAATGTGAACTAATTTGCGTCTCTGATCACAAAGTATTGCTCTGGATACAGCGGGTTAGCGTCTCGCAAGGTATAGCCTGCTGTAAGAAGTGGGAATATTGGGCAATGGGTAACGTTCCACAACGCTTTGACTCTGTTCTTTAATATTCACACCGTAGAATTGCATTTCTAATGCCAATAATGTACAATAGGTTTAGACGCGGATTACCTGGTATGACACTCGGAATCACAGGATAGGTGAGGGTATTGAGTTAACTGATCGACTCTCAAAGATGGTGTTAACGTTCTAGAAATCTTTAGCCCTCGATCTTCTAATGCATACATGATATAAGGGTCATTGAAATGTAAACTAATATGTTTCTCTGAACGCGAAGTTATACTTTCGATAGGGCGGATTTGGTTCTCGGAGCACAGGGCATCCGGGAAGAAGAATGACTGTATACTAATTGTTGAAGATCTACAACGGTTTGGCACTGTACTTTAATATTCATACCACGAATTAATGTGTCGAGTGCCAATACCATTCAGCGGTCTTACTCCCGGAATAGCTGTGTTTGACTCTCGGAATCACAGGGGAGGTGAAGCTTGTGACATAGTTGTACGTCTCTCAAGAGAGGTAATAACGTTCTCCAACGGCTTGCCTCTCGATCTGCTTATCCGTACAAAAAATTAAAGTACCCTATCAGCTGCAATGCTCACTTATTTGTGGGATAAATATTTAGCTAGTTTCTCGCTACAACATTCTTGCCTGGCAAAAAGTTTGACTCCATTCCAAGTTATAACGTTCTCCATCGGCCTGAATCTCTACTTTAATATCCACACCGTTTAATTAAGTGTCCATTGCCACTACAGTACGACGGATTTACTCCTGATATACCTGGTGTGACTCCCGGAATCACAGGATAGTTGAGGCTGTTTTCCTAGATGTACGATTCCTAAAGTATGTGGTAAAGCTCTCGATCGGTTTGCCTCTCGATCTTCTCAATCCTATATAAAAATATGGTGCGCTTCTGCTATAATCGGTAATAATTTTTATGCGCGGGCACTAAGCTTGACAATCGATATGACGGCATGAGTTCTCGGAATGTAAGGTATTGGTTAAAAGGAATGTCCTTTCACCAATTGATATTGTTGTTCGGCGGACTGAATCTCAACATTAATAATCATGGCTAGAATCATAGCGTCTATTGCCAATATTGTTGAGCCGATTCACTCCCGGAGTACCTTCTTGACTCTAGGCATCGCATGATAGGTGAACCTTTTGGCTTAGTCGTTCAAGTCACAAAGAGGGTGGTAACGTTCTCGAACTGTTTGTCCTTCGATCATCTAATTCATACACGGGATTAAGGTGCCCGTCACTAAAACGAATACTAATTTGTTTTTCTGAGCACGAAGTTGTACTCTCAACACAGCGGGTTGGGTTCGCGGAATGTAAGGCATTCGGTATAAAGTATCATGCTATACCAGTAGGTTGGGTTCTACAACAGTTTGTCCCAGTTCTTTAATGTTAATGCGGTGAATTTAGGCGACTGTTGACAATACTGTACAGCGGATTGACTCCCGGAATAACCGATTTGCCGTTCGGATTCATAGGACGTGTGAAGCTGTTGAATCAGTTGTTCCGACTCCCAAAGAATGTGGAAACGAACTCGAACAGTTGGAACATCGATATTTTATTTCATATATGAATTTATGGTTCCGTCACTATAATGTATTCTAATGTGTTTCTCTACAAATGAAGTTATACCCTAAGTACGGCCGGTTTTGATCTCCGATTATAAGGTCTTCGGTAAAAAGAGTGACTCTATACAAATTGGTAATGATCTCCCACAGTTTTCCTTTCTACTTAAATGATCAAACCGTGAATTATTGCGACAATTACCTATATAATACAGTAGATTTTCTTCCATAATGACAGGTTTGACTTTCGGAATAACAGGATATGTGAATCGATTTAATCACCCGTTCGACTCCCACGGAAGGTTGTACCGCTCTCGGACGATCTGACACTCCATCTTACTATTGATACATGCAATTGAAGGGTCCTGCTGCTAAAGTGTCTACTAATTTGTTTCCGTCAGCACTAAACATGACATCCGCTACAGCGTGTTAGGTTCATGGAAGGTAAGGCCTTCGGTAAAACATAACGCTCTGGAACGATTTGACTGTGCACATTAATATTCAAACCGTGAATTATCGTATCTATTGCCTATATATTTCAGCGGATATTCTCCTGGTATACCAGGTTTGACTCTACGGAATCACAGGATAGGTGAAACTATTGACTCAGCCGTTCTTTCCTCACAGAAGATGGTAACTTTCTGGAACGGTTTGACCATCGATCTTCATAGTCAAGGATGAAGTTATGGTCCCCGTCACTAAAATGAATGCCAACATATTTCTTTCGTTACGATCATATACTCTCGATACGACGAGTTAGCTTCTCCGAAGGGAGTGCTATCAGCAAAATGCTTGACTTTATACCACTAGCTATCGTTCTCCAACGGATTGACTTTCTACTTTAATATTCATATCGAGAATTATGGTGACTATTAACAACACTGTGCAGCAGATTTACTCCAGGCATACCTGGTTTGACTCTCGGAATCGCAGGATGGGTGAAGCTATTATTGACATTGCCGAGGACTGTCATGGAAGGCGGTCACGGTCCCGCACCGTTTGAGGTTCGACATTCTAATTCATACATGAAATTAAGGTGCCTTTCACTAAAGTGGATACTAATTGGCTTCCCGGAAAACGAGATTATACTCTCCATATGGCGAGCTATCTTCTCGGAGGGTAAGGTCACCAGCAAGAAGGTTGACCATATACCAATTGGTCATGTTGACCGACGGCTTGACTCTCTACTTTAATAATCATACCGTTTGATTAAGTACGTCTATTGCCAAAACGGTTCAGGTGATTTGTTCCTGGAATATCTGGCTCGAGTCTCGGAACATCAGGATAGGTGAAGCTATTGACTTAGCCGTTCGACTCCCAAAGGAGGTGCTAACGTTCTCGTACTGTTTGACCCCAATCTTCGGACTCGTAGTTGAAATTATGGTACTCGTCTCCAAAATTTGTACAATTTTGTTCCTCTGGCCACGAAGATTTTCTCTCGACTCAGGGGGATAGCTTCTCGGAAGGTAAGGCCTTCGGTGAAAAGTTTGACCCTATAGGAATCCGCAAAGTCCTACAACGGATTGACTCTGCACTTTGGTATTTATTCCCCGCAATACGGAATCTAATGACATAATGTAGAGGTGATTTACTACCGGAATACCTGGTTTGACTCTCGGAATGACTGGAAATGTGTAGTATTGAACTTAGCCGTTTCCTCTCAAAAATTGTGGCAACGATCCTGAAAAATTTGACACCCTATCTTCTAATTCATACTCGACATTAAGGTGCCCGTCTCGAAAATGTACACTATTTTGCATCTCAGAACACCAAGTAATTCCTTCGATATTGCGGGTTACCTTCTCGGAAGGTACGAACCACGTGAAAAGTTATACACTATACCAATTCTTAACGTCCTACCACGGTTTGACTCTGTATTCCATTATTTATACCGTGTAAGAGGGTTACGTAATACCATCATGTACAGCATGCAGAGATTACACTGTTTGACCAGCGGAATCTTTGGATAGGTGTAGCTTTAGACTTAGTCGTTCGACTGCCAAAGATGGAGCCAACGTTCTCGAACGCATAGACCTTCAATCTTCTGATTCGTACATGAAACGAAGATGCCCGTCACTAAAATCTATACTGCCTTGTTTCTCTGACACCGAAGTTATACTCCCGATGCAGCGAGATATATTCTCCGTAGGTACAGCCTTCGGTAAAATGTTTGACTCTATACCAATAGGTAACGTTGTACAACATTGCGACTCTGTAGTTCAATATTTATATCAGGAGGTAGGGTTTTTAATGCCGGTACTGTACTGTGGACTTCCTCCCGGAATACCTAGTTTGACTCTTGGAATCATAGAAGAGGTGATATTGAATAAGGCGTTCGATTCTCAACTAATGTGGTAACGTTCTCGAAACGTATTAACCTTGATCTTCTAATTCATACATGAAATTAAGATCCCCGACACTACAATGTATTGTAATCTCTTTCTCTGAACACAAAGCAAGACACGCTCTCCAGCGGGAAATGTTCTCGGATGGTAAGGCCTAAGGTAAAAGTTTGACACTGAACCAATAGGTAACTGTCTACAAACGTTTGACGCGCTACATTAATATTCACACCCTGAATTATCGCGTCCATTGGTAATATTACACTGTGGAGTGGCTCCCGTAGTACATGGTCGGACCCTCGGAATCACAAGGTAGGTGAAGCTATTGGCGTAGCTGTACAATTCCCTGGAAGGGTTGTAACGTCCTCAAACGGAATGACACTCGATTATCTTATGCATTGATGATGTTAAGGTGCTGCCAACACTAAAATGTGTACTAAATTTCGTCTCTGGCAATAATGTTATGCTCTAGATAGGGCGGATTACCTTGGCGCAGTGTAAGGGCATCGGTAATATGTTTCACATTACACCACTAGTTAACGTTGTACAACGGTTTAACTCTGCTCTCTAATACTTATACCGAGAATTAGGATGTCTACTGAAAGTACAGTTCTGCGTCTTTCTACAGGAATACTTGGGTCGTCACTCGGAATCACAAAAGACTTGAAGTTACTGACTCAGCCTTTCGACTCTCAAAGTATTTGGTATTGTTGTCGAACAGAATGACCATCGAACTTCTAATTGATACATGAAACTTAGCTGTCAGTCACTAAAATGTGAGCAATTCAGTTTCTCTGAAATCTAAGATATACTCTCGATTCCGCGGGATAGGTATTCGGAAGCTATGGATTATTGTGAAAAGCTTGCTTTTGCACCAATTGATATCGTTTTGAAACAGTTTGAAGCTACACTTCAATAATGAAACCGTGAAATAAGGTCTCTCATGCCAATATCGTACAGCCGGATTACTGCCGGAATATCTGGTTTGCCTATCGGAGTCACAGGCTAGGTACTATCACTGATTTAGCTGTACGACTCCCGAGAAGGTGGTAACGTTCTCGGTCGCTTTGACTCTCGATTTTGCTATGCGCGCATGAAAATAACTTGTCCGTCTGCTGTAATGTCTACTAATTTGTTTCCGTGACTATTCTGCAAGACACTTGCTTCAGTGTGTTAGATTCCCTTAAGGTATGGTGTTCCATGAAAAGAATGATATTATACGCATTTTGATGTTCACCGACGGGTTGACTCTGTATTTTAATGGTCATTCCGTGAATTAAGGTGCTAATTGCCAATACTTTGCACCCGATTTACTCCCAGAATACCTGGCTTGGCACTTGAAATCACTGGATAGGTGAGGCTGGTAACTCAAGCGTTCAAATCGCAATGATGGTGGTCACGTTCCCCAAATCTTCGACCCTCGATTTTCCATTTCATACATAAAATTAAGATGCCGGTCACTAAATTGTATACTAATGTGTTTCACTGAACACGAAGATGTACTCTCGATACAGCGGGATTTGTTCTCGGAAGCTAAGGATTTCGGTAAAATGTTTTACTCTATGCCAATACGAAACGTTCGACGTCGGCTTGACTCTGTACATTCAAATTGATACCGTGAATTAAGGTGCCTATTGCCAATTCTATACAGGGGATGTGCTCTCGGTCCGCCTGGTTTGACTCTTGCAATCACCGGATGTGTCAACCTGTTGACTTAAATGTGCGACCCTTAAAGAAGCGGGTATCGTTCTGGACGCGTTTGCCATCGATTTTGTAATTCGTACATGAAATTATGATGCCCATCACTAAAAGGGATACTAATGTGTTTCTATGAACACGTAGTTATACTTTCGATAAGGCGGGTTGGCATCTCGGTGAGTAAGGATTTCGGTTAAAGGTTTTTATCTATACCAATAGGTAACGTTCGAGGACAGGCTAGTGGTCTGACTTAATATTCATACCGTGAATTAAGGTACCTATTGCCAATAATTTGCAACGGATCTACTTCTTGAATGCCTGGTTTGACTGTCGGATCGCCAGGATAGGTAAAGCTATAGACTTAGCTGTGCGACACTCAAAGAAGGTGGTCACGTTCCCGAACCGTCTGCCACTCGACCATATAATTCATAGATGAAATTAAGGTGTCCGTCACTAAAATGTATTCTCATTTGCTCCTCTGAATACGAAGATATAATCTCGATACAGAGTGTTAGCTTCTCGGCAGGTAAGGCCTTGGTTATAAAGTTTGACTTTATATCGATATGAAACGTTCTACATAGGTTAGACTCTAGACTTAAATGTTTATACCATGCAATAGGTTGTGCGATGCCAATGATGTACAGCGGATGTACTCCCGGAATACCGTGTCTGGCTCTCGGAATCACAGGACAGGTGAAGCTATTATCATAGCCTTTCGGCACTCAAGGAATGTGGCGATATTCTCGATCGGTTTGGCGCTCGATCTTCTAATTCATACGTGAAAATAATTTGCTCGTCACTAAAATGGACACTAATTTGCTCCTCTGAACACGAAGATATAATCTCGGTAGAGCGGGTTTGCTACTCGGAAGGTAATGCCGTCTCTATACGGTCTGACTGTATATCAATACGTAACATTTCTACAAAGGTTTGATTCTAGACTTTCATATTTACACGCGGAAGTACGATTTTTAATGCCGATACTCTACAGACGATTTAGTCCCGGAATGCCTGGTTTGACTTTCGGAATCGTAAGATAGGTAGGTTATTGACTTTGCCGTCCGGTGCTCAAAGAAGGTGGTATCGTTCCCTATCGGTTTGACGTCCGTCCTATGCATTTGATTCATGCAATTGAGATGCCCGTCACTAAACTGCTTTCTTGTTTGCTTCCTTGAACACAAACTTATTCTCTCGATATAGCGGGATAGGTTCACGGAAGGTAAGTTATTATATTCGGTAGAAACAATGACGTTATACACATTGGTAATGTTCTCCGACGGTTTGCCTCTGTACCTTAATATTTATGCCGAATGATTAAGTACGGCTATTGCTAACACTGTTCGTGTGATTTACTCCTGGAATACCTGACTCGAATCTCGGAACCACAGGGTAGGTGAAGTTATTGATTCATATGTTCGACTCTCAAAGTAGGTGAAATCGTTCCCGAATGGTTTGAATCTAGAACGCCTTTTTCATACATGAAATCAAGGACATTGTCACTAAAATGAATAGTATGTCGTTTTTCTGAAACCGAATTTATATTTTGGATATTGTGGATCAGTTTCTCGGTGGGTAAGACCTTCAGTACAACGTTTGAATTTCTATCAATCTGTAACGCCATCAAGCGGTTTGACTCTCTCCTTTAATATGCAAGAAATGAATTACGATGTTTATTGCCAATACTGTTCCGCAGATTACTCACGGAACACATGGTTTGACTTTCGGTATCACAGGAAATGTGCAGCTATTGACCCAGCCGTTCGGCACTAAAGCAATCTGGTGACGTACCCGAACGGTATGACCTTCGATCTCCTAATTCGTACACGAAACTAATGTACTGGACACCAGAACGGACTGTAATTTGCTTCTCTGAAGGCGAAGATATACTCTTGTAACAGCGGGTTAGCTTCTCGAAAGGTAAAGC
>NIJG01000385.1:3458-22424 GCA_002201625.1 Euglossa dilemma
CATGGATGAGTGAGGAGATCGCGAGTCATTCCGATCGAGAAAGTTGTCGCCCTCTTTGAGAGTCGCACAGCTACGTCAATACCATCACCGATCCTGTTATTCTGACAGTCGAACCAGTGATTCCGGGTGACAATCCACATTGCATTATTACCAATGGACACATTAATTCATGGTATGCATATTAAAGCAGAGCGTCAAACGTTTGTAGAACGTTACCTCTTGGTATAGTGTCAAAGATTTTACCGTTGGCTTTACCTTCCGAGAGTCACACCCGCTGTATCGAGGATATATCTACGTGTTCAGAAATACAAATTATTATACATTTTAGTGACGGGGAATATATGTTCATGTGTGAATTAGATGATCGAGCCCCAAACCGTTCGATAACGTTGCCACCCTCTTTGAGAATCGAATAGATAAGTCAATAGCTCTACATATCCTATGATTCCAGGTGCCATACGAGGTAAACCGACAGTAACGCCACAGTTGATAATTAGCATTTGATAACTTAATTATCAGAGTGAATATAAAATTGAATGTCAAACCCTTTCAGAACGTTACCAATTGCTATAAAGTCTAACGCATTACCGAAAAACATTCCCTCCGAAAATCTAATCCGCTATCTCGAGAGTATATCTTCCTGATTACGGAAGTACATTAGTATATAATTTAGTGTCGTCACCTTAAATTCATGTATGAATTAGAAAATCGAGGTTCAAACCGTTCGAGATCGTTGCCGCCTTCTCTGAGAGACGAACAGCTGAGTTAATAGTTTCACGTATCCTGCGATTCCGAGAATCAGACCAGCTATACGTGGAGTAAATCCGCCGTACAGTATTGGTCTGTAGAAAGTTTCCTGTTGGTAAAGTGTCCACATTTTACCGAAGGCCTTACCTTCCTAGAAGCTATCCAGCTGTATGGAGGGTGTGGCTTCGTGTTCAGAGAAGCATGTTAGTATCAATTTTATTGACAGGCCTCATAATTTCATGTATTATTTTGAAGATCGATGGTCAAACCATTCGAGAACTTTACTACTTTCTTTGTAAGGTTTTCGGTAAAACGTTTGATTTTATAGCAATTGGTACCGTTCACAAACGTTTTGACGCTCTATATTAATATTCACATAGAAATTTATGGTGTATATTACCAATGCTGTTCAGCTGATTGACTCCCGGAATACCAGGTTTGACTCTCGGAATCACAAGGGTTGGTCATCCTATTCACACAGCAGTTCGAATATTCTGGAAGGTGGTAAAGTTTCGAACGCTTTGGCTCTCGATGCTGATATGTGTACACAAAGATCTGATGTTTGTCCGCTAAAATGTCTATTCAGTTGATTCCGTTAACATTAAGCAGGACACTCGCCACAGCAGGATTGGATCTCGCATGGCAATGTGTTCAAGAAAAGAATGACTTTATACGATTGGCTAATGATCACCGACGGTATGTCTTCCTACATTAATATTCATGCCGTGAAATATCGTGTCCATTGCCCATTTTCTGCAGCGGATATATCCCGGTATTAACTGATTTGACTATCGGAATCACAGGATACGTGAAGCTATTGACATAGCCGTTCAACCCTCAAAGACGGTCGTAACGTTCTCGTATGGTTTGTCCATCGATATTGAAATTCATACTTGAAGTTAAGGTGCCCGTTACTGAAACGAATATTAATTTCTTTCTCTGAACTCGAAGTTATACTCTGGATGCCGCGGGTTAGTTTTACGAAGGGTAAGGTCTTCGGCAAATCGTTTGACTTTATAGCATTTGGTACCGTTCTCAAACGGTTTGACGTTCTATTTTAATATTCAATCTATGAATTAAGGTGTCCATTGTCACTACGGTTCAGCGGATTTACTGATTATATACCTGGTTAGTCTCTCCGTATCACTGGATTGGTCAAGCCCTTGACCTAGCCGTTCGCCTTTCAAAGAGGGTGGTATCGTTCTCGAGCAGCTTGACCGCCGATGTTCTAATTCATAAATGAGGCTAAGGTACCCATCAATGAAATGAATACTAATTTCTTTCTCTGAACACGAAGTTATACTCTCGATACAGCGGGGTATGTCTTAGGAAGGTAATGTCTTCGGTAAAATGTTTGAGTCCATAGGAATAGGTAAAGCACCACAAAGGTTTGATGATCAATTTTAATATTCACTCCGCAAATTATGGAATCTATTGCCAATTCTCTTCAGCGGACTTTCTACCGGAATACCTGGTTTGATTCTCGGAATCGCAGGATCGAAGAAGCTATGGACGCAGCCGTTCGATTCGCAGAGAACGTGGGATCGTTCTCCAACGGTTTGGCTCTCGATTATCCCATTCGTAGATAAAAATAAGGTTTCCGGTTGCTAAAATGTATATCAATTTGTTTCCGTCAGCTCTAAGCAGAACACTCGCTACAGCGGGCATAGGTTCCTGAAATGTGAGGTATCCGGTAAAAAGATTGACTGCATACCTTTTGGTAATGTTCACAAACGGTTTGACTCCGTTCTTTAATTTTCATACCGTGTATTAAGGTGTCTAGTGCCAGTACTATTCAACGAACTTTCTCCCGGAATAGCTCAATTGACTCGCAGAATCATAGGATAGGTGAAGCTATTGACTCAGCCGTTCGCATCTCACAGAGGGAGGTATAAATTCCGAAAGGTTTGACGCCGATCGTCTAATTTACACATGAAATTAAGATGCCGTCTCCGTAATGTGCACTAATGTGTTTCTCTAAACACGAAGATCTACTCGCAATGCAGGGGGTTATTTTTGCGAAGGGTAGGGCCGTCGGTAATACGTTTTACACTATACCACTAGGTAGCGTTCTGCAAAGGTTTGACGCTCTACTTTAATATTCGTACCACGAATTAAAGTGTCCAATGGTAATAGTGCACTGTGGATTGTCTCCCGCAATACCTGGTTGGACTTCCGGAATAACAGGATCGGTGAAGTTACTGACATAGCTGTGCGACTCTCAAGAATGTGGTAACATTCACGAACGTATTGACTCGCGATCTCCATATTCATCCACGAAAAAAACGTATCCCTCACTAGACTGAGTAAACATTTTCTTCTACAAACACGTAGCTGTACCCCAGACACACCCGGTTTGCTTGGCGAAAGGTGAGGCCTAGCGAAACAGCTTGACACTATAATAATGGGTAATATTCTACTAGGGTTTGACACTCTGCTTTAATATTATAGCCGTGAATGAACGTGCTCATTGGTAATGCTCCACTGCGAATTGACTTCGGGAATACCTGGCCTGACCCTCGAACCCTGACCCTCACTAAAATCTCTGCAAATTTGTTTCTCTGAAAATGAAGTTATACTGTCGTTACAGCGGGTTAGGTTCTAGGAAGATAACGAATGCGGTATAAGGAATGACTCTATACCAATTGGTAATGTTCTCAGACGGATTGACATTCTACTGTAATATTCATACAGTGAGTTAAAGTGTCAATTGCTGCTACTCCCCAGCGCACTTACTCCTGGAACACCAGGCTTCACTCTCATTATTACAGGATATGTGAAGCTGTTGACTTAGCCGTTCTATTCTCAAAGAAGGTGGAAACGTTTTCGAACGGTTTGACATTCGGTCATCTTGTTCATACATGTAGCTAAGGTGCGTGTCACTATAATTTATACTTATTTGTTTCTCTGAAAGCGAAGTTATACACGCGGTTCAGCGGGCTATGTTCCTGGAATGTAAGTTATCCAGGCAGGAGTATGACGATATAACAATTGGTTACGTTTTCCAGCCGTTTGACTCTGTACTTTATTACCCATATCGTGAGTTACGGGGTCTAATGCCAATGCTGATCAGCGCATTTGCTCCTGCAATATCTGATTTGCCTCTAGGAATCAGAGAAGAGGTGCTGCTATTGACTTAAATATGCGATGTTCAAAGAAGGTGATAACTATGTCGTACCGTTTGACTCTCGATCTTCTAATTCGTACATGAAATGAAGGTGTACGTCACTAAAATGAATAATAATATCATTCGCTGAACACTAACTCCTACTCTGGATGAAGCCGGTGAGATTCGCGGAAGGATTCAGCTTTAATATTCAAACCTTGAATTAAGGGGTCCATTGCCAAAACTGTTTAGCGTATTTGCAGCCGGAGTGCATGGTTTCACTATCGGAGTCACAGGATAGCTGTAGCTACTGACTTATCCGTTCAACTCCCAAAGAAGCTATTGAGTTAGCTGTACAAATCTCAAGGAAGGTGTTCACGTTCCCGAAAAGTTTGATGCTGGATCTTCGATATCATACATGATATTAAGGTGACCGTCACTCAAATGCATACAATCTTCCATCTCTGGACACGAAGTAATACTCCCGATACAGCGGATCAGGTCCTCGGACAATAAGGCCATCCGCGAGAAGATTCATCATATTCAAATGGGAAATATTCGCCGTCGGTTTGACTGTCTACCTTAATATCCATACCGTTTGATTATGCACGATTATTGCCAACGCTGATCAGATGATTTACTCCTGGTATACCTGGCTTGACTCACGGAATCACAGTATAGGAGAAGCTATTGACTCAGCCGTTCGACTCTCAAAGTAGACGGTAGCAATCTGGAACCGTTTGATGCGCGATCTACTAATTCATACTTGAGGTTAAGGTGTCCGTCTTCTATAACATTATATCAACTAGTAACGTTCTCCAGCGGTTTGATTCTGTATTTTAATATTCATACAGTGAGTTGAGGTGATTATTGCTAATACTGTCCAGCGGATTTACTCCGGGTTTACCTTGTTTGACAGTCGGAATCACATGATAGGTGTACCTATTGTCATAGCCGTTCGACTCTTAAAGAATGTAGTAACGTTATCGAGCGGATTGTCCACCTGCCCTCTAACTCATAAATTTGAATAAGGTTCCCGTCATAAAACGAATACTAATATGCTTCCCTGAACACGAATTTATACTCTCGCTGCAGCGGGATATGTTCTCGGAAGGTAATGTATTGGTTAAAAAGAATTACATTATTTTAATTGATAATGTTGATCGGCGGTTTGACTCCATGTATGAATTACGCGATCGAGTGTCAGACCTTGCGAAATCGTTATTACATTCCTTAAAATAGAACGGCTAAGACAGTAGCTGCACCTATCCTGTGATTCCGATATTAAAATCTGGTATTCTGCCAGTAAATACGCTGTGCAGTATTGCCAATACGCACCTTAATTCACGGCATGAATGTTAAAATAGAAGGTCAATCCGTCGGAGATAATTGCCTATTTATATAGGATCATTCTTTTTGCCGAATGCGTAAACTTCCTAGAACCTATCCCGCTGTTGCGTGTGTCTTGCTTACTGTTCACGAAAACAAAATTAGTAGACATTATAGCAGAGACACACCTTGTTTCGATATGTGTATTAGAAGATCGAGGGTTAAACCCTTCGAGAACGTAACCACATTCCTTTATAGACGAACGGCTAAGTCAATAACTTCACCTATCCTGTGACACTTAGTGGCAAACCAGGTATTCCGCAAGTAAGTCCGCGAAATGTATTGGCAATAGACATCTTACATCGTGGTTTGATATCAAAGTAGTTCGTCAAACCGTTTGAGAGTGTTAGCAACTGTTATAAAGTCAAACGTTTCATCGAGGGCCTAACCTTACGCGAACGTAACCGGCTTCATAGATAGAATAAGTTCGTGTTCAGAGAACGATATTAGAATTCATTTCTGCATCGGGTACCTTAACTTCATGTGCGTGTCAGAAGATCGAGGGTCAAACCGCTCGAGAACATTGCCAACTTCTGTGGGAGACGAACGGCCGAATCAATAGCTTCACAAGTCCTGTGATTCCGAGAGTAATACCAGGTATTACTGGAGAAAATCTGCAGAACCCTGTTGGGGACGGACACTTCAGTTCTCGGTTTGAATATTGAAGCAGGCCGTCAAGCCGTTGTAGAACATTACCTATTGGTGTAAGGTAAAACGTCTTACAGAATGCGATACACGCCGAAAAATTATCCCACTATATCGAGAGGATAACATGGTATTAATTGGGACGAATTAGTATATACCTTTGAGACGGGCACCTTTATTTCAGCTTTGAAATAGAAAATCGGGAGGCAGAATGATCCAGAACGATACCAGATTCATAGATTGTCGAACGGCAATGTTAATAGCTTCAGCTATCCTGTCAATCCGACAGGCAAACAAGTACTTCCGGGAGTAAACTCGCTGAACAACATTAGCAATAGAGACCTAAATTCACGGTATAAAGTATTACAGTGGAGAGTCCAACCGTCGGGGAACATTACCAATTCGTATAGAGTAAACCTTTTACGGTAGGCATATCCATCCGAGAACCAAACCCGCTGTATTAAGATTATAACGTCGTATTCAAGGATGCATGTTAGTATTCATTTTAGACAGGGCCCCCATAAATTCAGGCATGAAGTAAATATTCTGCGGATAAACAGTTCTACAACGTTACCACCTTCCATGCGAATCGAGCGTCCACGTCAATAGCTTCAACTATTCCGTGATACGAACAGTCAAGCCATGAACTCCGGGAGTGAGTCTGCTGCACAGAATCGGTATCAGACACCCTCTTTCACGGTACAAATATTAACGTACAGGGTCAATCCGTTTGAAAAAGATGCCAATTGAAATAGAGTCATACGTTCTACTGAATCCCTCACACTCCGGAAGCTTAATGCATTATATCGAGAGACTAACATAGTGTACAGTGGAACAAATTACTATACATTTTAGTGACGGGCACCTTAGCTTCATCTATGAGTATGAAGATCGAAAGTCAAACAGTTCGAGTACGTTTCTACCTCCATTGATCGTCAAACGGCTGAGTCAACAGCTTCACCAATCGTGTGATTCCGAGAGTCAAGCATGGTATTCCAGGAGTAAATCCCCTGTATACTGTTGGCAATGGACATTTTACTTCGCGTTATGAATATTAAGGTACGGCGTTAAACCGTTTGAGAACCCTACCAATTGTTATAATGTGAAACGTTTTACCGACAGCCGTACCATACGCGAACCACGCACGATTCATCGAGAGTTTAACTTCGTGTTCGGAGGGTCAGGTTAGTTCGCATTTCAGTGACGGGCACCGTATCTTCATGTATGAATTAGAATATCGATGGTCAAACTGTTCAAGAAGGTTAACACCGTCTTTCAGAGTGGAAGGAATATGTCAATAGCTCCACCTATCATGAGATTCCGAGAATCAAAGTATGCATTCCTGGAGAAAATCAGCTGAACAGTATTAGTAATAGCCGCCCTAATTATGGGTTTGAATATTTATGTAGAGCGTCAAGCGGTGCGAGAGATTTACCAATTGCTAAGGAATAACTTCGTATCCAGAGAAACACATTAGTATTCATTGTAGAGACGGATGCCATAATTTCGTGCATGAATTAGATGATCGGTGTTCAAAACGATACAGAGCTTTACCACGATCGCTGAGATTCAAATGGCTGTGTCAGTAGCTTTACCTATCCTGTGATTCCGAAAGACAAACCATGTATTGCGGAAGCAAATGTGCTGCCAAGTATGAGCAATAAACACTTTAATTCTGGGTTTTAATATTGAAATACACAGTTGCACCATTTGAAAACGCAACCAATTGGTACAAAGGTTAAAAATCTCATCGAAGATCTTACCTTCCGCGAGTCGCACCCGCGACATAGAGAGTATAATTTCGTGTTCAGAGATAGAAGTTTGAAACCATTTCAGTGACGGGCACCTTATTTTCATGTACGAATTTGAAGATTGTGCGCCAAGTCATTCGAGACCATTACCAGCATCTTTGAGAATAGGACGGTGGAGGCAATAGTTTCACGAATCCTGTGATTCCGAGGATCAAACAAGGTATTCCGGGAGTAAATCCGCTGCACAGTATTGCACTAATTACCCTATTTCGCAGTGTGGATAACAATGTAGAGATTCCTGCCGTGGATGATCTCTTTAAAGGAGACCTTACGATACGAAAAGCTAACCGGCAGTATCGACAGTACAACGTCGTGTATAGATAAGCAAATTTGTGTACATTTTAGTGACGGGCCCTGTTATTTCATGTATGAATGAGAAGATCATGGGTCAAATGGTTCGGGAACGTTACCTCATTCCCTGAGAGATGAAGGGCTAAGTTCGTAGCTACACTTAACCTGTGATTCGTAGAGACAAACCAGGTATTCCAAGAGTAAATCCGCTGAAAAGTGTTGGCATGGTTCACCTTAATTCATGGTCTGAATACGAAGGTATCATGTCAATCCGTTTTAGGGCGGTACCAATTGTATTGAAGTCAAACGTTTTGCAGAAAACCGTAACCTCCGAGAGTCTAACGCGACGAATCGCGCGCATAATATGGAGTTCAGTGGAACATATTACTTTAAGTATTAGTGACGGGCACCTTCATTTCGTGAATGAATTCGAAGATCGATTGTCAAACAGTTCGAGAACGTTACCGCCTCTTCATGGCAGTCGAACGAATAAGTCAGCAGTTTCACCTGTCCTGTTATTCCAAGAGTAAAACCATGTATTCCGGAGGTACATCTGCTGAACAGTGTTGGCAACAGTCACCTCAATTTAACGTTCGAATATTAAAGTAGAGCATCAAAGTGTTTCAGTGCGTTGCCAATTTGTATGAAGTCAAACACTTTACTGGAGACCTTACACGCTGAAAGCCTAACCCGCTGTACCGAGAGTATAACTTAGTGTTCAGAAAATTATATTAGTTTTAATTACAGTGATGGGAACCTTATACTTGCGTATAAATTAGATGATCGGGGATCAAGCCGTCCGAGAAAGTTGCAACCTTCTGTGGGAGTCGACCAGCTATGTCAATAGAATCACCCATCATTTGATTCAGAGCGTCAAGGTTTGAATATTAAGGCAGAGTGTCAAGCCGGCTGAGAATGTCACCAACTGCTATGAAGTCAATTGTTTTACCGAAGACATTAACCTCCGCGAACTTCACCCGCGTCATCTCGAGTAGAACTTCGTGTTCAGGGAATGAAATTAGTGTTCATTTCAGTCATGGACACCTTAGTTTCATCTTTGAATAAGAAGATTGTGGGTCGAGCTGTTAGAGACTGTTGCCACATTCAATGAAATTCGATCGGTTGATTCAATACCTTCATGTGTCCTGTGATTTCGAAAGTCAAGCGAGATATTCCGGCAGTAAATGAGCCGTACAGTAATGGCAATAGATACCTCAATTAGCGAATTGAATATTAAAATACAGAGTCAAACCATTTGAGAACTTTACATATTTCTATAAAGCCAAACGCTTTGCAGAAGACCTTACCCACCGAAAAACTGACCCGCTCTATCGAGATTATAACTTCGTATTCAGTGAAAGAAATTTGTATTCAATTCGGTGTCGGGCACCCTATCATCGTGTATCAATTACAAGATCGAGAGTCAATCCGTTTGAGAGCACTACCATCACCTTTGAGATTCAATCGGCAAAGTCAATAGCTTCAACCATCCTGAGATTCCGCGAGACAAACCAAGTATTCCAGGAGTAAATCCGCTGAACAGTGTTGGCTATAGTATTGTCAATGTACAGAGTCAAGCCGCTGTAGAAGGTTACGCATTGGTAGAGAGTCAAACTTTACACCGCGGGCCTCACTTTCCGCGAACCTAACCCGCTGTATCGAAGGTATAACTACTTGTTCAGAGATACAAATTAGTATATATTTTAGTGACGGGCACCTTAATATCATGTATGAATAAGAAGATCGAGGGTCAAACGGACCGATAATGTTACCACCTTCTGTGAGGGAGAAACGGCTAACTCAATAGCTCCATCTATCCTGTGATTCCGGGTGTCAAACCAGGAAATCCGGGAGTGAATCCGCTGTTCAGTTTAGGTAGGCAGTCAAAACGTTGTAGAACATAGCCAGATGGTATAAAGTCAATGATTTTACCGGATTCCATACCTCCATGAACCTAACCCGCTGTAGCAAATGTCTTGCTGAGTGCTGACGGAAACAAGTTAGAATGGAGTATTGCAGATATTGTTTCATATATGAATTAGAAGATCGAGTGTCAAATCGTTCAAGACTGTTCCCACCTCCTTTGCGACTGGTTCGACTAATGAATAGCTTCACCAATCCTATGATTCCGATAGTCGTACATGGTATTCCCGGAGTAATTCCGCTATACAGTACTGCCGACAGATACCTTTATTCACGGTTTGAATATTAAGGTACGGAGTCAATCCCTTGTAGAAGGTTACTTATTGGTATAATATCAAAATGTGTTCCAAAGACCATACCCTCCACGAACCTAACCTGTTGCATCGAGAGTGAACTTAGGGATCAGAGATACAAATTAGTATATACCTTAGTGGCGGGCACCTTACTTTCATGTATGAATTAGAAGATCAGGTGTCTATACGTTTGAGATCGTTACCACTTTCTTTGCAAGTCGAACGGATGAGTTAATAGCTTCACCTATAGATGTGATACCAAGAGTCAAGCCATGTATTCCAGAAGTAAATCCGCCGAACAGCATTGGAAATAGATATCTCATATCACGGTTTCAAAATTAAAATAGAGCGTCACACCGTTTGAGGTGGTTACCATTTGCTATAAAGTCAAACATTCTGCCGAAGACTTTACACTATGATAAACCAATCCGCTGAATCGCGAGTGTAACATCATGTTCAGTGGGACGACTTAGTATACGTTTTAACGACAAGCACATTAATATCAACAATGAATTTGAAGATCGAGTGTTCAACCGTACGGGACCGTTACCATCTCCTTCGATAACCGAACGGCTACGTCAGTAGCTTCACCTATCCGATGATTCCGACCGTCAAATGAGGTATTCCGGGAGTAAATCGGCTATACAGTATTGGCATTTCCCACCCCGCTTGATGATATGAGTATTACAGTACAGTGTGAAACCAATGCAGATCGTCACCTATTGGTACAGAGTTAAACATTTTGCTGATAGCCTTACCTTCGGAGAAGCTCACCCGCCGGATCGAAAGTATATCATCGTGTTCAGAGCAGTAAATTTGTAAATATTTTGGTGACGGCGACTTTAAGTTCATTATGAATATGAAGATGGAGGATCAAACCGATCGAGAATGTTGCCACCTTCTTTGAGAATTGAACGGCTAAGTCTGTAACTTCATACATCCTGTGATTCCGAATGTCAAATGAGTTATTTCCCGAACAAATGCACTGTAACTTATAAGCAATAGAGACCTTAAATTCGCGGATTGTATATTAATATAGTACGCCACGCCGTTGTAGAACGTTTCGTATTGGAATGCTGTCAAACTTTTTACCGACGGTCTTAACTTTTGAGGACAAATCCCGTTGTATCGAGAGTATAAGTTCGTGTGCAAAGAAGGAAATTAGTATACATTTTACTGACATGCACATGAGTCTCAGGTATGAATAAGAAAATCGATTGTAACACATCGAACAACGTTTACACCTTTCTTGCGAGTCGCATAGATAAGGCAATAACCTCACGTATCCTGAGCCAAACACCAAGAGCCAAACAAGTTATTCCGTTATTATCTTCGATAAACAGTATTGGCAATAAACGCTTCACTTCACGGTATGAATACCAAAGTAGGGAGACAATCCGATCGACTACATATCCAATTGCTATACAGTGAAACGTTTTACGGAAGACCTTATTATACAAGAACGTAGCTCGCTGTATCGAGAGGGTAACCTGGTGTTCAGAGATACAGATTAGTGCACATTGTAGTGCGGGGCACCTTAATTTCATGTATGAATGTGATGCTCAAGTGTCAAACCACTGGAGAACCTAACGACCTTTCTTGAGTGTCGCACGGAACATAGTTAATAGCTTCACCTATCCTGTGATACCGAGAGTCACGAAAGGTATCCCTGGTGAAAAGCCGCACAACTGTTTTGCAGTAGACACCATTATTTACGGTATGAATATTTAAGTACAGAGTCCAAACGTCGGAGAATATTAACAATTCGTATAAAGCCATTCCGATTACCGGATACAGTATTGTACGAGCACATAACATGCTTTAGCGTGTGCCGTGTTTAATGATCACGGAAACAGATCACTACACATATTAGCTGTCTGACAAGTAATTTTCATGTACGAATATCAAAGCGACAGTCAAACCGTTTCAGAACTTTACCCACTTCTTTGTGAGTCGAACGGCTAAGTCAATAGCTTCACCTATCCTGTGATTCCGAAAGTCAAACCAGGTATTCCGGAAGCACATCCGCTGGACATTATTGGCAATAGACAGCCTATTTCACAGTATGAATATGAAGGTAGAGCGTCCAACGGTTATAGAGCTTTATCTTTTAATTTAGAGTCAAAATTTTTACCGAGGGCCATACCTTCCGAGAAGCACAAACCGCTGCAGCAAGTGTCTTCCTCAGTGCTCAAGGTAGCAAATTAGTAGCATTTACTCCGGGAATACATGGTTTGAATCTTAGAATCTTTGAATACGTCAAATTATGGACTTAGCCGTTCATCTCTAAAAGAATGTGGTAACGTTCTCGAATGGTTTGACACTGGATCTAATAAGTAATACATGAAATTATGGTGCCTATCACTAAAATTCATACTAACTTGCTTCTCTGAACACGAAGCCACACCCTCTGTAGAGTTGGTTAGCTTCTAGGATGATAAGGCCTTCGGTAAAATGTATGACTCTATACAAATAGTTATAGCTCTACAACGGTCTGATGGTCTGCATTATTATTCATACCGGGGAATAAGCTGTCTATTGCCAATACTGTTCAGCGGATTAGACCAGGTATACCTGGTTTGGCTCACCGAATCCCTGGATTGGTGAAGGTATTGACATGGTCGTTCGACTTTGACAGAAAGGGGCAACGTTCCCGAGCGGGTTGACATTCGATCTTCAAATTCATACTTGTAATTAAGGATCATGTTACCAAAATGTACACTAATCTGCTTCACTGAACATGAAGTAATACTTTATCTATACGGGGTCAGCTTCTCGGAAGGTAAGGCCTTCTGTACAAAGATTGACTTTATAAGAATAGGTAAAATTGTACAACAGTATGACGATCTCCTTTAATATTCAAACCGTAAACTGAGGGGTATACTGCTAATACTGTTCAGCGGATTTACTCCCGGAATACCTGGTTTCACTCTCGGAATCTCAGGATAGGTGAATCTATACACTTAGCTGTTCTTCTGTGAAGAAGGTGACAACGTTCTCAAGCGGCTTGACATCCGATCTTCATGTTCGAAATGAAATTAAGGTGCCCTTCACAAAAATATTTACGAATTTCTTCCTACGAATCCGAAGTTATACTCCCGATACTGCGGGGTAGCTTCTCCGAAGGTTAGGCTATCGGTGAAATATTTGACTCCATACCAGTAGGTAATGTTCTACAACGGTATGGATGTCTGCTTTAATTTTCAAACCGTGAACTAAGGTGTCTATTGCCAATACTGTTAAGCGGATTTACTCCAGGAAAACATGGTTTGACTTTCGCAGTCACAGGATATGTGAAGCTATTTACATAGCCGTTCGTCTCTCACAGATGATGGCATCTTTCTCGAACGCTCTGATCCTCGACCTTATTATTCATACAATGAAATTATGGTTCCCGTCGCTGAAATGAATACTAATTTCATTCTGTGAACACGAAGTTATACTCGAGATGACGCGGGTGAAGTTTGCGGATGGTAATGTCTTCGGTAAAACGATTGACTTTATACAAACTGTTAACGATCTCAGAGGGCTTGACGCTCTACTTTAATATTCAAACTCTAAATCAAGGTGTCTATTGCCAACACACTTCAGCGGTCTTACTCCTGGTATACCTGGTTTGGCACTCGGAATAACTGGATTGGTCATCCTATTGACTTAGCCGATCGTCTCTCACAGAAGGTTGTAACGTTCTCGATCTGTTTGACTCTCGTGCTTCTAATTCATACACGAAGATAAGGTACCCATCACTGTAATAAGCACCAGTATAATTTTATGAACACGAAGTTATACTGTCGATACTGCGGGTTGGGCTTTCGGCGTGTAAGGTCTCCGGTTAAGCGTTTGACTTTATACAAATTGGCAACGCACTTAAACAATTTGACGCTCTACTTCAATATTCATACCGCGAATGAAGGAGTCGATTGCCAATACTATTCAGCGGACTTACTCCAGGGATACCCGGCTCGCCTCTCAGAATCGTAGGTTGGGTCAAGCAACTGACTTCGCCGTTCGCGTCTCGCACACGGTGGCAACATTCCCGAGAGGTTTGACACTCGGTGTTCCAATTCGTAATTGAAGTTCAGGTGCCCGTCACTGAAATGAATACTAATTTCGTTCTCTGAACACGAAGCTATATTCTCAATGAAGCAGGTGAGATTCGCGGACGGTAAGGCATAAGGTGAAACGTCTGACTTTATAGCAGCTGTATCGTTCTCACACGGTGTGACGCACCATTTTAACATTCAATTCGTGAATTAAGGTATCTATTGCCAGTACTGTACAACGCATTTACTCCCGGAACATCTGATTTGGCTTTCGGAATCGCAGGATATGTGAAGCAATGAACTTAGCCGTTCGTCTCCCACAGAAGGTGGTATCGCTCTCGAACGGTTTGACCATCGACTTCCTAATTCATACAGGTTGTTAAGGTGGGCAACAGTAAAATGTATACCACTTCGTACCTGTGAACACGGTGTTATACTCTCGATACAGGGGGTCCGTTTTTCGGAGGGTAAGGTGTCCTGTAGGAAATTTATTCTTACACTAATATGGAACGATCTATCTCGTCATGGCGGACGTCTTTAACATTCACTCCGCGAATTAATGTATCTACTGACAATACTCATCAGCGGATTAACTCACGGAATACCTGGTTTGACTCTCGGAGTCAAGGAATAGGTTTAGCTGCTTGCTTAACCGTTCGAATCTCGAGTAGAGTGGTAACGTTCTCGAAAGGTTTGAGAACCGATCTCCGAATTCATACACGATGTTACGGTGCCCGACACTGATAAGAATACTAATGTTGTTCTCAGAACACGAAGTTATACTCTCGATACAGCGGGTTAGTTTTTCGGAGGGTATGTTCTTCGGTAAGAAGTTTGTCACCATACAAATGGAAAATGTTCTACAACGGCTTCCCTCCCAAGCTGAATATTTATACAGTGGAACAGGGTCTCTTGCCAATATTCTACAGCCGATTTACTACTGGAATGCGTCGTGTGACTCTCGTAATCATAAAATATGTGAAGCTATTGACTTTACCGTTCGATCCTCAAAGAAGGTGGTACCGTTTTCCAACGGTCGGACACCAGATTTTGCTATTTATACATGAAATTACGGTACCCGTCTGATAATATGTCTACAAATTCGTTCCTCTGAAGCCAAATCAAGACAATCGCTACGGCGGCTTGCGTTCCCGGAATATAAGGGGTAGGTTGAAAAGAATGATTTTATACCAATTGGTAATTTTCTCAGACGGTTTGGCTATCAACATTAATGCTCATGCCGTGAATTATGTTATGTATTGCTAATATTGTACAGTGCATTGACACCTAGAATACATGGTCTGGCTCTCGCAAGCACAGGATGGGAGATGCTATGGACTTAGGGGTGGGGCTTTCAAAGAGGGTGGAGTCGTTCTGCAACAGTTGGACTCTCGACTTTGCTATTCGTACATGAAACAAAGCTGTGCGTCTGCTAAAAGGTCTACTAATTGATTTCCGCTGGCACTAAGCATGATACTCGATACAGCGGGAGAGGTTCTAGGAAGGTAACGTATTCGGAAAATAGTATGACTTTCTGAAAATTGGTTATTTTCTACAACGGATTAACTCTCCACCGAAATATACATACCGAGCATTAAGGTGCCTATTGTCAATACACCTCGCTGGACTTACTCCCGGCATATCTGGTATAGCTTTCGGTGTCACAAGATTTGTGGAGCTATTGACATAGCCGTTCGTCTCTCATAGAAGGTGGTAACATTCTCGAACAGTTTGAACTTCGACCTTCCTATTCATATTGAGTTCAAGGTCGCCGTAATTAAAATGTTTCTAATGCGCTTCCCTGAACACGTAGCTATACTCTCGATACGGCGGTTAGCTTCTCGGACGGTAAGCCATTCGGTAAAACGATTGACTTTATAACAATTAGTAACGTTCTCAATCAGTTTGACTCTCCATTTTAATATTCAAACTGTGAATTCAGGTATCAGTTGTCAATACAGTTCAATGGATTTGCTCCCGGGATACCTGGTTTGACTCTAGGAATCGGGGGATTGGTGAAGCTGTTGACTTAGCAGTCGTCTCTCACAGAAGGTGGAAACGTTCGCGAGCGGTTGAGCCCTGATCTCCTAATTCGTACATGAAGTTACGGTGCCCGTCACTGAAGTCAATGCTGATTTCATTCATGGAACACGAAGTTATACTCTTGATGCGGCCAGTGATGTAAGGTCTTCGGTAAAATGTATGACCTTATGCCATTGGTAACGCTATCAAACAGTTTGACACTCTACTGTAATATTCAAACCGCGAATTAATTTGTCTATTGCTAATACTTTTCAGCGGATTAACTCCGGAAATTCCAGGTTTGACTCTCTGAATCACAGGATAGGTGAAGCTATTAACTCAGCCGTTCAAGCCTCAAAGAATTTGGTAAAGTTCTCGAACGGTTTGACACTTGATCCTCTAACTCATACGTGAAATTCAGGTGCACGTTACAAAAATCAATCATAATTTATATCTTTGGTTAAGAAGTTATACTCCCAATACCGCGGATTGTGTACACGGAAGCTAAGGCCTTCGGTGAAACATTTGATATTATACCAATTGGTAACACTCTCAATTGGTGAGACTCTCTACTTTCATATTAAAACCGTGAATTAAGGTGACTATTGCCAGTACTATTCAGCGAATTTACTCCCGGAATAGCTCAAGTGCCTCGCGGAATTATAGCATAGGTGAAGCTGTTGACTCAGCCGTTCGCTTCTCACAGAGGGTGGTATCAATCTCGAAAGGTTTGACCCCGATCATCTAATTTAGACATGAAATTAAGATGCCGACTCCATAATGTAAACTAATGTGTTTCTCTAAACACGAAGATCTACTCGCGATGCAGGAGGTTATTCTTGCGATGGGTAGGGCCGTCGGTAAAACGATTGACACTATACCACTAGGTAGCGTTCTCCAAAGGTTTGACGCTATACTTTAATATTCGTACCACGAATTGTAGTGTCCAATGGTAATAGTGCACTGTGGATTGTGTCCCGGAATACCTGGTTGGACTTTCGAAATAACCGGATAGGTGGAGTTACTGACATAGCTGTGCGACTCTGAAGAATGTGATAACATTCACGAACGTATTGACTCGCGATCTCTATATTCATCCACGAAAAAAACGTATCCCCCACTAGACTGAGTAAACATTTTCTTCTACAAACACGTTGCTGTACCCCAGATACACCCGGTTTGCTTGGCGGAAGGTGAGGCCTAACGAAAGAGCTTGACAATATAATAATAGGTAATGTTCTACAAGGGTTTGACACTCTACTTTAGTATTAATGCCGTGAATGAACGTGTCCATTGGTAATGCCGCACTGTGGATTGACTTCGGGAATACCAGGCCTGACCCTCGGAACCGCATGATAGCTGTAGCGACTGACTAAGCCGCTCGAGACTCAGCGAAGGTGGTAACGTACTCGAATGGATTGACCACCCACCCTCTTATTTATACTTTAAGTTAATGTCCTAGTCACTAAAATGTACACTAATATGATCCTCTGAACACGAAGTTATACTATCGATGAAGCGGGTGAGGTTCGCGGAATATACTTCCTACTGTAGAACGTTTGACTTTATAGAAATTGTTACCATTCTCAAGCGGATTGAGGATCTGCTTTAACCATAAAACAGAGAATCAGGATGTTCGTTGCCAATACCATTCAGTGGATATACCCCTCTTATACCTACCGTGACTCTCCGAACCACAGGATAGGTTAAGCTGTTGTGTTATATGTGCTATTTCATGAAGAAGGTGGTAACGTTCTCGAACGGCTTGACTCTCGATTATTCTATTCACACATGCAAATAAGACGAACGTTTGCTAAAGTGTCTACTAAATTGATTCCCTGAGCACAAAGAATGACACGCGCTGCAGCGGGATAGGTTCTAGGAAGGTAATGAATTCGGCGAAAAGAATGACTACATGACATTTGGTAACATTCTCCGACGGATTGACCATCTACTTTAATATTCATACAGCGAAAGAAGGAGTCAAATGCCAATACTGTTCAACGGACTTACTCCAGGAATACATGGTTTGACTCTCGCAATCGCAGAATGCCTTAAGCTTTTGACCTAGGCGTTCGAATCTCAAAGAAGGTGGTAACCTTCTCGAACGGTTTGACCCTCTATCTCCTTATTCATAATCAAATTACGGTGTACGTCACTAAAATGTTTAGTAATATGATCCTCCTAATACTATGTTATATTCACAATGAAGCGGGAGAGGTTCGCCGACAGTAAGGCATCCTGTGAAAAGTTTGACCTAATATCAATTAGTAACGTTCTCAAACGGTTTGACGGATTATTCTAATAGTCAAACCGTGAATTAAGGTGTCGATTGCCAAAACGGTTTAGACTATTTACACCCGGAACACATGGCTTGACTCTCGGAGTCACTGGATAGGTGAAGCAATTGACTCAGCCGTTCGTCGCTCGCATCAGGTGGTAACCTTCTCGAACGCTTTGGCCCTCGGTATGGATATTTGCACACAAACATGTGGTGCTCGCGCGCTACAGGGTGTTTGGTACGCGGAAATTATGGAATTTAGTAAATGGTATGCCTTTATACCAGTTTGTAACGCTCTCAAACGGTTTGACGCCCTATTTTAAAATGCAAACCGCGAATGAAGGTGTATATTGCCAACAGTGTTCAGCGGATTTACTCCCGGAATTCCAGATTTGAATCGCGGTTTCACAGGATA